>PVIC010017877.1:0-32222 GCA_004025085.1 Thryonomys swinderianus
GACTAAGTGGGTCCGCACAAGGAGAATGAAGAGAGAGACGTCATCACAGAAGGAGGTGGCAAGTGGTGCTTTCTCCCTGAGCCCTGACTCACTGCATGGGAGGGGCAGCTCAAACCTACAGATGCACAGTGACTACTGCCAACTCCAGAGGCCTCGTGGAGGAAAGCACCCAGAGGACTAGAACAGTGTGCAGTGGATGGCAGTAGCTAGGAAGTTACTCAGGATCAGATGTCTTCCAGGAGAGGGTGACTGTCTGGTAGCCATCTTGGAGTGGGATCAAATGAACTTAGAACTCAGAACAGCTGTGTGGCAGCTCCTCCTACTGGCTCCTGATATTAGGGTATGTTGGAACAGAGTTCAAACCGTAGGAAGCACACAGAGTGTTGCAGGCTGAAGAAACTGGGCTCCAACCTTACAGCCAGAAACCAGCTTGAACTTCCTTGGACTTAAGGGTTCAGGTTTGCTAAGATTATCTACTATCCTGCTATAAATCTACAGCTGGCTTGCTTGGAAAGAAAAGGAAATAAAAGGAATATGGATATAAAAGAAAAATTGTCATTACTTGTGGATGACACAATACTCTACATAGAAGACCTCAAAAACTCCTTTGAAAGACTTCCAGATTTATTAACAAACTCCAGTAGCATAGCTAGATACAAAGTCAATATTAACAAATCAATATTCTTGTATAGAAATAAACTCACTAAGAGAAAAATTAGGGAAATAACCTTTCACGATAGCATCCAAAAAAAAAGAGAAATACCTAGGAATCAAATCAAACTAACGAAGTAAAAGAGCTTTACACTGAAAACAACAGTACTCTGAAAAAGGAAATCACACAGGGTATCAGAAAAATGGAAAGATACCCTTGTTCTTGGGTGGAAGAACCAATATAGTGAAAATGGTCATACTTCCAAAATTGTTATCAAATTTAATGCGATCTCAATCAAAATACCAATAGCATATCTCATGAAATTAGAGAAAATAATTCTCAAGTTTATTTTGAACCTGATGAGACCTAAAATAGTAAAAACAATTCTGGGCAACAGGCAAGGCAGGGGGCATCACAATCCCTGTTTTGAAATTATACCTCTGAACTGTTGTGATAAAATAGCATGATATTGGCAACAAAAAGCAGACCCGAGTATCACAGATCAGAAGTAGAGAAACAACTCCAAACACACTCTGCTACTTTATCTTTACAAAGGAGCCAAATATTTTCACAGGAAGAAAGAAACTCTTTAATAAATGGTGCTGGAAAACTGGCATTCTACATGCTGAAGATTAAAACTAGACCTATCATCACTGTTATGGTTTGGGTGTAGATGTTCCCACAAAGCCTCATGCGAATATAGGAGATTTTCAAAGGTAAGTGAATAGTGTCTGACCTGGGATTAAAGGTGTGATTAGTAAATCAGTCCACTGATTGGTTTGACACAGCCCTAATCTCAGTACTCTGGTAAGATACCGGGGCAGAAATACAAGGTCTGCTGCTTACTTGCTTTTGCAGTCCTCCACCACCATGAACTGTTTCCTCTCTGCCATGTGCCACCTTGCTGTGTAATCTGTCAATTCTGGATGGAAACCATTAAAAACTGTGACCTAAATAACCCTTTCACTTTAATTTTGTATGCTAGGTATATTGTCTCAGCAGTGAGAGAAAAGTAACTAAGACAACCACCCACTAAACTAAAATTGAAATGGATCAAAGATCTAAATATTAAAAACAGAATTACTAAATCTAGTGGAAGATGCACACTGGTGTAGGAAAAGATGTTATAAACAAAACCCTAATTGCATAGAAATATCACAAAGAATCAACAAGTAGGGGAAGGCGCTCATTTATTAAAAAGTTTTTGTACAGCAAAAGAAATCACCAACAGAGTACAGACAATCCACACTGTGGGAACATTTTTTTGTCAGCTGTTCCTCAAAGTACTAATAACAAAAAAAACCCTTGAAGCCCCAAATTTAAAGACCCAGTCCAAAAACAGGCATCTGAGATGAATAGACATTTTTCAGATGAAGTAGAAACTGCAAATAAATATATGAAAAAATGTTCAATATCATTGGTCATTTGAGAGATACAAATTAAAACAATACTGAGATTCCCTCTGACTCCAGAAAAGAATGGCTATTATCAAGAAATCAATCAAGAACAAATGCTGGGAGGGCTGTGGGAAAAGGAATCACTCTCCAGTGTTAGTGGGAGTGTAGACTGCAGATCAGTGTGGAGATTCCTCCCAAAACCAAAACTAGAGATTCCATTTGACCCAGCTATTTCCCTTTTTGTTAGCTTCCCAAAAGAATTAAAAAGCTCTGTACCACAGTGGTACAGGTACACTCATGTTAATAGTGGCACAGTTTGTATAACTAAATCTTGGAAATAGTCCAAATGCCCATCAACCAGTGAATGAATGAAAATGTGGTTTTTTTATACAATAGAGTACTATTCAGCCATAAAGGATAAACTTGAGACACTTATAGCAAAATGGATTCACCTTGAGACCATACTCTTTTTTTTTTTTTGAGACAGGGTCTCGCTTTGTAGTTCAGGCTGGCCCTGAGCTCACTATGGAGCCCAGGCAAGCCGCTGGGAACTCAGCAATCCTCTTGTCCCTGCCTCCCGAGTGCTGGGATGACAGGCGTGAGCCACCACGCCCGGCATTGTGGTATGTGGTGTTGACTGCCGGTGGGCGTGAGTCTCCATGCCCAGCATTATATGTGGTTTCCGGGGATCGAACTCAGGATCTTGCGCTTGCGAGGCAGGCACCGGAACCACTGAGCTAACCCTCCAGCCCGACCATACTCTTAAGTGAAAGAAATCAGACACATATATTTGAACAGTGCATTGTTTCTCTATTATGAGAAACTGAAAGGGGAAATAAGGACCAAAATGTATAATAAATATTGGGAAATGGGAAGAAGATGTTCAAAGAGAAAAAGAGAAGAAGAGGGGAGGCAGGAAGGAAAGGAAAAGAAAAAATGAAAATAAAGCCTTGGTAAATGAGGAGAGGAAGAAGGATTGAAAGGAGGGGAGAAGAATGAGGGAAAAAGCACCAGCAAAATATATCATATACTGATACAAATTACCTATGACACGTTATCATTATATTTATCTAAAAGGTAACAACAAAAAACTGAATAAAATAAAATGTAAATATCTGGGGCCTGAGGTTTAGCTCAGTTGTTTCAGTGCCTGCCTAGCAAGTACAAGGTTCCTGGTTCAATCCCTGGTAACCACATACAACAATGCTGGGCATGGTGGCTCATGCCCACCAGCAATCAGTACCACATAGCACAAATGGCAGGCTTGGTGGTTCAAGCCTGTAATCCCAGCACTCGGGAGGCAGAGGCAGGAGGATTGATGAGTTTGAGGTTTGCCTGAGCTACATAGTAAGCTCAGGGCCAGCCTGAACTACAAAGTGAGACCCTGTCTTTAAAAAAAAAAAAAAAAGTAAATATCCAAAAACCCCAAGAAGAAAAGCAAAAACATAAGCACTAGGGGCAGATATCCAAACACAAATGCAATTAGAACTGACTGATAATTACAAGGACCTTGCAGATAATGAAAAGTGCTTGTTTTGTTCTCAAATTCCCATCATGAAACCAACCTTTCCCCAAGGTGTCATCATTCCATGCTTCTTGGAAGACCCAGGGTGCTTCCTCTTTTCCTCTAAGTCAAAACAGCTTAGGAAATAAGCAAGTCTTCGACAGGTGCTTTAAGATTCTGGAAGAAGTCTCCAGTAACTGAGCCTCAGTACAGCATTTATCCCAGTGTAGGGCATATCTCTAGACTCCACCCACAGCTTCCAGATACACCAGGGACAGTATAACAAAAGGGGATAACCTGCCCAATTTGCTTCTTAATCGAATTTGGCAAGAATGTTCCCAGGGGACTCCTTATCTTCCACTATGACATAAGGTGTGGGCCGGTTTCTTGCCTTCCTTCCACTCTGCATGGATTAATAAAATCGTGGTTGCCTAAATCAACAGTATCTCAAGGCCCTCACTATGCCAGGCAGTGGTCCTAGGCACACAGTGACCAAGGCAGGGACTCTGCCCTGGCTCAGCTCACTGTCAAAAGCCAAGGGAAGACAGGCTATGGTCACAGCAGAGCAGGAGACAGGCTAGTGGGCTAAGAGGAGCCAGGAGGGGAGCCAGCTCAGCCCCTGTCCCTCACCACAGGGTCGTAAGGCAGAGGGGCTGGTTTGCAGTCAGCATCCCACACTGAAAAAAACAGTCCTATAATGATAGCCCAGTTCATAAAATCTACCCTGCAAACAAGCAAACTGTGGCCAGAAAGGCTTCCAGCGCCTCCACCTTGGTGTGCACAGACATTCTGCATCAATAGCTGTCTCTGAAATAGCTTGCGTGCTGACCCAAACATATTTACTCATGTACACTTGGCTCTTCAGGGAGAAATGTACTGAAAGTTATTTGCCTGTTTTATTTTTAGTATTTTGCTCATTTATTTTAAGCACTTATCCAGCTCCATTATATGGGCAGATGGACCCTCAGTCCCTTATAATACACCATTCTCATCCAACATTTTCCTAAAGAAAAGAAATTTGTATTAAACAATAGCCTGTGTTACAAAACCTGTTTCTGTGTATGCAGTTCTGGAAAGAGATTAGTACGGACTGGTTTACAAGTAAACCAGATTCTTCACACATAATTCTCTGAATATAATAAAATGCTTATTTCAAGAAATCTAAAAAGCGGTCTTGCTATTAGATGCATAGAGAAATCCCAGTTTTCCATCCTACATTCCCACCCTACAATGCTTCGTGGACTTGTGTTACAGTCCTAAGCAGCAGCATGATTACTGGAGGACACTGGCCCCAGGAGCACCACAGAGGCCGGCACTGAGGCAGGGTGCACCAAGACCCTTGTGGATCCCCATCCAGAACAGACAGAGATAAGACACCTCACAGCTCTGTCATGGGGCCAAGAGCTCTCAACTCCCGCCTCAGCCCAACCCTGCCAGGCTCAGGGCTTCCTCTAGGACCTTTCTGCACCCGAAACACCTTGGGACAAGTGTCATCTGTCACTGATGCTGACATGCTGGCAGCCCAAGGCCCCTGCTCAAGGTGGCATGTGTGCCCAGCACATGGCCCTGGACAGTTGAACAGGGCCCTGGTCTAGCACACCAGACAGAGAAGGCACCACCACTCCTGCTGAGGTGCAAGGTAGCCCACAGATTTGGGGTGCTGGGCTCTGGCAGCTCCACTCTCCCATCACCTGAGTGCACTCCAAAGCCTGGGGCGGTGTTGCAGATCCTCCTGTTAGCAAAGCCAGAACTCCCGCTAGTGCCTGAGGAGCCTTCCTGCCTGTCTGCATAACCACCCACACATGGCATCTCCTCCTCCAACCTGTGCTGCATTAACAACTGGCATGTAAGCCAGCCTGGCCCATTTCCAGAGGATGCTGTTGCCCCAAGCTGAGGGTGTGTTCTCTGCACTTCCGATGTTCTGGTCCAGGACCCAAAACCTCCCTTCTCCTTGTGACCTGAGCCCACCCTTGCTCTCAGTGCCTGAGGCCAAGACACAGTTTGGGCTGCTTTCTGTCAGCAAGTACCCTCCCCATAGCCATGCAAGATGTCATCTCAAAAAAGCTGGGCACTTCTTTGGCACCCAAAAAGACACTGCTCAGTACCTACTTCTTCTGTTTGAGGTATTGTTAGCTTTTTATTTAACTAAACAAAACAGTGCTCAGGAAACAGCAACTGCTGGCCCAGGCACTGCCCAAGGGTGTGGTGATTAGAATGAGGCTCTTCTGGAACCCACATCCCACCTTGAGTCCTTACACAATGCATCCTGGAAGCCTCCGTGGTGGAGAAAGCTTGAGTTACAACATCTTGAGTTACAGCTGGTTTCTATTTCTAGCCTGGGTCACCAGAGGTGCACTTACTAGGGTGGAGCATGTGGACCTGATGACACTGTCATCCTCTGGGCACTGTCAGCACATGCGTACAGCCAGATCTGCACCAACATAGCAACACACACAGGCACACGCATGCAGTCCCAGAATGGCACAACTCCTCAGCTGTGCAGCTGGCACCCATCACAGCCTCAGCCTGAACACGTGAAGAGGAAAACTTGGACACTTTGACTGTGTCTCAGATTCCCTCGTCATTCTTACCGGCACCATATATACTGCGACCTAGGAGCTTTGTTTCAGCTTCTAGTTCCCCTGCCTGTGTCTGGGCCAAGTTTTCCACAGCAAAAACAGAAGTGATTAGGTTAGGTTCTCACACCCACCTCAGGCACATCATCCACCCTTTCCATGGTCAGATTAACTCCTTCGCCCCTTATACTCTACCTACCTCTCCTCCCTCTTCTCCTTGCCCCAGGCTGCCTCAGCCCACACTTTTACTTCCTGCTTTCCATACTAATTACAACAGAAAACCTCTCAGGCCACAGTGGCTCCCTGACCCAGGGATAGGTGTGGGTATATCACCAGGAACACAGATACTTTCTGGAGAGGGAGCATTCCACTTCACAAAGGCAAGAGTACTGGCCACTGAAGGCAATGGGAAAAGAGGTAGAGAAAATGGTTTTATGAATGGATACCTGAAGATACAAACAATGCATAACTGTCCAAGGGCTCTTCTCTCATGGACCAAGATGAAAAATGCTGTCTGAAACATCAGAGGAAAAGCCTACATGAGACCATGAAGGTCAGAGAGCACTGGCGAAAGGCAGCTCTGAGATGAGTTCGAATAGCACCAGGTCAGCACAGTGGCTACTTGCCACACTGCAGATAGCATTGTGACTCCCCTTTCTGGGATTCACCTTCTCTCCACTCCTTTTCTGATACTCCTGCCCAGGCTAACAGTTCAATAAGGCTGACCTCATTGCCTCTTTCCAATCAGAATATCATCACCAGACCCTGACAATGTCAATTGGTCTACAGAAAAGCGTGTGATGCAAATAAGGCCAATCAAAACTTCCCATTGAAAAAAATATTCAAGTGTTTTTTGTCAGGTCTGAGGACCAAGGATCACATGGTCAGAGGCACCAATGAAGAGGACGACATCAAGCAGGCAGGGCAGCTGAGAGACAGGGCAAGCTGGGAGAGAGCCTCATGAGCCTGAGGGGACTCGAGGTAAAATTTCTCCAGAAAAAATGATTTGCGATTGCTGAAGACTGGTTTTGTTACGACTTCTGATGTTATGAGGTTTTTAGGAAATCAACAGCTGTGCTGACAGTGAGCTGCATGCTATTTCTGGGTTCTAAGGTTACAGTGGCATAAAAGGGCTCTGTGGTCAGCAGGGACCTCAACTTTGGCTGGCAGACAGCAGTGGCCTGGCCTCCACAGTGGGAGAACTCAGGCTCGCACCGACCAGGTGTAAGCCAGTGCCCTGGTTTAGTCATCCACACAGACGTTTCTCCCTGGGACGCACACACCAGCCACAGGCCCAGTGCCCAGCGCCCAGCGCCCAGCGCCCGGCTTTCAGTACACCCTGCTTTCTTGTTGAATTAATGATAAAAATATGGGACAACATGTTCTGAGTTCCAAACAACCAAGTGAAAGATACACTTAGTCCTGCCAGGTTTCTCAATGCCAAAAACATGACAACTCAACCTCTTTATTCTGGGTTTGCAGCTCTTTTCCTTGTTCAGAACAAATCAGAGTAGGCTTTCGCTCACTGTTTCTTTGAAGTTCTGGTAATAACCCAAGTATCCCTCCCTCTGTTTTAGACAGTATGACTGGTCCTCAGACAGCTTCTGAGCCTTGGGGGAGAGCCACAGGTTGTGGGTAGATGAAAACCGCAACAGAGAACATGGTCCTCCCAGACTAAGGACCGGATTAGGGGCCAGAGTCCCTCACTGCTGCTGCATCCATTGAAGCAACCTACCAGCAAGGTTCTAACCCTTCTTCCAGATCACAGATAACCCTCATTAAAAAGTTATCATGCATTTACAATCACTTGGTTGCATGTAACATAGTAAAATTCATGTCGAAAAATTTAAATGGCTAGATTTCAAAACAACTCAAATGTTATTAGTGTTGTACAGCCCACCCCTCCCCTGCCTGAACTTTAATCCAGACCAAGAACAATTTTAGAAATAAGACCTAACATCTGTGAAGCATGGGTAGCTGACAAAAGTTTTTAAAAGAGTTTATTGGATTTGGAAAGGGTTTCTGAAGCTGGCAGCTTAAATGTACTTCAGTCTCAGAAAACTCAGGCCGGCTGTTTACCAGAGGGTTTGTTTCTAAGAGACTAAGTAAACATTCCTTAATGAAACATCTGACGTCCCTGTGCTTCTGGGAGTGCTGGATACATCTGTGAGAAGCACCTCTGGTTGGGTCCCGCAGCAGGGAGGTAGCAAGACTGGCCTTGGGACAGCAGCACGTGACCCTCATAGCCAGAGTCCCGTGGTCGCCACAGTGCTCGCCCTTGGCTGCAGACACAGAAACACACCGAACTGCAGGGCTGTGCCTTGGCTGGAGCGCAGCCTGGCCTCTCCCCTGCCAGGAAGTAGGAAACCAAAGTGCTGGCTGTTACTGGAGGTACCCGCCGGCCCTGCATCCACTGTCTTTCCTGCCTGGAGACCCTTCACCAGCTCTGTGCTGGGGACCCACAGTGCCAGCCCACTTCACAGCTTATGTTCTGCAATAGGTTCCACCTGGTCAGCTGAGCCTCACACTGGGCAGCAGGACACCCACACTGACCCAGGCTGTGAGGGCCTCACACAAGAAGGGATTCTTCTGCCCTACGATGTGGGACCTGAGCTCTGCCATGTGCGCAGAGGTTACGACAAACACAGGAGTCATACCTGGAAAACAGCAGGTGAGGTGGGGTTCTGAATCAGAGGACAAAGAAAGACCAGAGCAGGGACTCGGTGACATGTGACAAACCTGCACAGGGAGGAGGATACTCCTTCCTCCATTGGGACAAAGGGCTGGAGCAATTCTCTAAAAGCTGTCCTTCGCTGGAGCTGATTACCAGGTGAGCAGCAAGCCTTACACACACACACTCTGTTCGTCCTTCTGACCCCATGCAATGCCACAGCGCAGGGAGGCGACAGTTCAGTGTCACAGGCAGGAGCAGCTATTACAGCTGGGGAGCCCAGCCCCAGGCAAACAGGTCACTGTCAGTCGGAACCTGGTGGTACAGGCAGTACAGAGAGGCTCCCCTCCAGCTCCCGGCTTCTCCATCTGAGCACACTTCTGGCTGCCGGATACCACTGTGTGTCTCCTCTCGTCTGTGGCCCAGCAGCGTTATTCAGGCTCATCCAGCCATGTGTCACAAATCCCAGGTCTCCTGGAGGGGGCACTGTGTTTTGCTCCCCTGAGCTGCCAAGTTCTCATCAACTCTCCTCAAACCAACTCAACCAAACAAGCCGTGTCGCCCTCAGAGAGGTGTGAGCCGAGATTCCCTTGGTGTGCTGTCCGGCTCCAGGGAACAAAACATTTTAGGGCATTTTAGGATTTTCTATGACTCATGCTCAGAAAATGTCCTCTCCTACACCTTGTGTTATCCGTACAGCCCACGGGATCAGCTCACTCATGTTCTTCACAGTGGGGTCTCCCCATGTGCTGACTCCACTTCCACAGACCCAAGCAACCAAGGGTCAGAAAACATTCCAAGAACTGCCACCTGTACCGCACAAGCACAGACATTTTCTTCACCACTATTCTCTAAACAATATGGCATAACAAGTATTCATAGTGCTCACCCTGTACCAGAATCCCGAGTCTTCCAGGAATGATAGACGGTGTCCTGTAGGATGTATGCGTGTGAGGTACAGACACCACACTGCTCTGCCAAGGACAGAGACAGACCTGCAGACTGCGGAACCCAGGGGGTTCTAGACCAAATCTGCAGAGCACACTAGTCCACTACCTTATAACCATCCTTCCCTGGCAGTTGCAATTACTCTCAGTACCTAACACTTTCCCTAACTTGTCCTTCCTGGCAAGACATTCAAATTTCTTCACTTGTCCTCAACTGTTTCAGACTCTTCTCCTCACGTGGAAAACACCCAGGCGCCTTCTCCACCTGGGAAGCATGCTGCCACCTCCTCTCCACTCTAGCAAGCTCTCTAGTAGAAGATTTGCTGCTGATTCTTTGCCTATATCCTTCCAACTCCTTTGCCTGTACTGTTAGTAAAACAAATGGCACAGGGCCAGACTGCTAATGACCCATCAGTCACTGCTTTCCCCTTCTAGGAAGCAAAACCAGGGGCCTGAAGAGTTCCAGGCTACTGCTGCACACGTGTGGAGGACGGGGACAGCACACAGACGGGGCCGAAGCATGGGCCACTGGAGAGGGGGAAGGGCCAGCACAGACTTCCGGGACATGCCCCCAGTACCAGTCTCCTAGCCAGGCACCCACTGGTCATCAGCTTTGCACGTTTCTGCCCAACTATCTCACAGCTGGTAAAGAGCCACCAAGAAACTAAAGATTCAGTCAATGAGACATGCAGCAGAACCAAGTGGAGACCTATGTCTTGGTTCCTTATCTGACCACTGCAACATGATACCCGACATCTGCAAATTAACACCTTCATGATGAGCCATCACTCACTCATAGGTCTCACTGCCAGGCAGCTGTGAACCATCAGGTGGCATGGGACAGTCCCATCAGGTGGTATAACCACCTAATGGAACAGTCATACTTGTGCCAGTGGTGACTCAAGCCAGTAGACATGTGTTAAAGGCAGAAAGGTTTGTTGTGGCTGTTTAGTCTATGGCTGGCTGGCTGGCTCCAAGGCAGGACAGCACAGCTCCTCATGGTACAGTGGACAGGAAGAGAGTCAAAGGAGGAGCCAGATAGGGAGATATACCTTTCCAGGCCCCAGAGACACACCTTCTTCAACCATGCTCCACCTCCCAACATTACATTTGGCTATGAACTCAGTAATAGATAACCACAATTCACGATCCATCACCCCTGTAAGGTAAGGCCTGCACATGAGTGCATAAGGCTCTGGCGTAAAAACATAGCAGCTCATACCCCACAGAGCAGGGAACAGGACTGGCCTAGGGAATAGTCCAGAGAAGATGGTTTCACAATGTCTGGGGGAGTCATCTCCCCACTTGCAAGGAGCCAACCACCTCAAGGCAGGCCCACATCCCTGCACCCCCAACCAATACTGCCTAAGTCATTTCTCTTACTTTTGACTTTCTTCTGCAGGGGAGTTAAAGACCACAAGGTGGCATGGGGGACTGTCAGGGAAAGCTAGGTGCACACTGAATATTAAACTCATTACACACAGAGAAAACCAGCATAACGTGGCCAAAACATCATTCACAATCCTAATTAGCAATTATGAATAGAGCCCTCACGGTAACAGCATGATTTTCACCCGATTTCCTTTTCGGGATGTGAATGGCAGCTGTGAAATTTCCCTTGGAGGTGTGAAGGTCACATGGAAGCTGTGCCATTCTTGTGAGGGACCGCAGCAGGGAGGGCTGGCAAACCTACGGCCAGGGAAAGTGAGACAGGCAGGAAGGGACAGGGCGGGGCCGAATGCAAAAGTTCTGAGCAGACTCCAGTTTATATCCTAGACATACCCACATGGAAGGGCACACGGCCTGAGGCTGCTTTGTCCCTGCAGGTGAGCTCAGATCCTCGCCCAGTACCCGTGATGTAGCCTTATTTGGAAACAGGCTCTTTAGAGCTGTAACTGGTTGAAAAGAGGTCACACTGGCACAGGGTAAGCTGTAGCTCACACAACCGACCTTGTCCCTAAAAGGAAGGGAGGTGTGGTGGCTGCAGAGATCCAGGGGTAAATACAGTGCTGCCTGAAGCAGGGCCAGGGTGTTGAGTTTACAACCAAGGATACCACAGATGGCTGGGGCCGCCGGAAGCAGGGAAGCCCAGCACCAGGTTCTCATCCCTCCATGCCAGAAGCACCCGATCCTCTTAGGAACTTCATTTTGGATTTCTGGCCTTGAGATTTGGGACAGATCAAACTATTTTAAACCATCCAATCTGGGGTAACCCGGTGGCCTTAGGACTCTGAGACATAATCATATATTACATATGTGCACAGACGCACACACACACACAAAATGTGTAGTTGATTGAACAAAACTGTACTCTGACCTACTCTCATGAAATCACAAACTTCCTGCTGAGATACCCATTTCTGCACTAATTAAAAATGATGTTCTGCCGGGTTTGGTGGCTCATGCCTGTAATCCCAGCACTCGGGAGGCAGAGACAGGAGGATTGCTGAGTTCGAGGCTTGCCTGGGCTACATAGCGAGCTCAGGGCCAGCCTGAACTACAAAGTGAGACCCTGTCTCAAAAAAAAAAAAAAAAAAAATGATGTTCAAAAAAATGATGAACATGTTTTTGTTCAACAACAAAAAAATGATGTTCAAATGGTATTTAAAGCCTTCCCTCATTTAAACTACATTATTAAAATGATCACAATCTTATGAATCAGCTTTATTCACTATTAGAAGAAAATTTCAATAAAAAGTTACCATGCAGGGGCCGGAGGGTTAGCTCAGTGGTTCTAGTTCCTGCCTCGCAAGCGCCAGGTCCTGAGTTCAATCCCCAGTAACCATATACAATGCTGGGCATGGAGACTCATGCCCACCAGCAATCAATACCACATACCACAGTGCCAGGTATGGTGGCTCATGCCTGTAATCCCAGCACTCGGGAGGCAGAGACAGGAGGATTACTGAGTTCAAGGCTTGCCTGGGCTACATAGTGAGCTCAGGGCCAGCCTGAACTACAAAGCAAGACACTGTCTCAAAAAAAAAAAAAAAAAAGTTACCATGTAGTGTAGACAGCTCTGTCCCTTCCAGGGAGCAGCAGTCTGGGATACATCTAATAAAGAGCCCGTGGGACCCATGGCAGACTCTGCACACAGCCTTCCCACCAAGACAGTTCTCTTCACCACATCATCCCACAAGCTGCACATCCCACGAGGGGTCGGAATCAGGATAGAGGGTGAATGAATCACTGAGGACAGAGGCGAGGTGAGCAGAGGGAATCACAGCCACACCCACAGCAGAACTTTCCTCTACAGCATAAAAGTAATGGGGCTGCTGCAGGATCTGTGTGGTCTGAGGGATCTCCAACAGGTTCAGGTACAGGAAGCTGTTCCCCAACGTAGCAGCTTAGGATGTGATAAAGTCTGTATAAGTTGAGCTTAGTGCATGAAATAAGCCACTAGCAGTGCAACCCCAGGACCCTAGTTAGGTCTCTTGAGGGTTGCTATACAAGAACATGACAGTCCCCTCCCTGCTGTTTGGCTTGCCTCATCACACAGTCCCTCTTTTATGTGTTCTTGCTTTCATAGCACCCAACATGAAACCCCAACTAGGGACCAAATAAATGGGGCCAGTAGACCTGGAACTTTCAGCTATAAAACTGTGAGAACTGAATAAATCTCTTTCCTTTATAAAATTTCCAGCCTTAGGTATTTTGCTATAGGAATTAAAAAACAGCTCAACACAGAGGAAAAATCAGAAGTAATACCAAGACACAGAAGGGTCAGACATCTCGTTCAAATTCCAGTGCCCCCAGTACGCTATCATCAGCTTCAGCTACTCATTCCTGAACACCTGACCTGACTCATGTCACCCAAGATATCTTCTCTGCACATCTGGGTGACAACACTATAATTTACACCCCAACATTCTAACATATACTTCAATTCAAGTAAACACAGGCAAAGATTTGCACTAACTCATGGGACAAGAATTGGAAGCCCTTCACAGCAGTGAGCACCCTGACCATGCAGACTCCAGGACAGCAGGAGGACGGCCCCAAGGAATCCCAGCTTTCTCATTCATTTCTTTCCAGTCACCCAGCTCCCTCTGCCACATGCACAGAAAGTGAAAGTCAGCTCCCTGCGGTCAGGGAGAGGAGCAGAGAGTCACTGTCTGCCTGTATCCAGAGAGGAGCAGGCAGTAGCTATAGGAAAATGCAGGTTTGAAGGGCTGAGAGGCTTCAGGCTCATAGGGTACCCCGGAGGCCATGAATCATCATTTGGGGTGCACCTGGGCATGGTGCTGCTCCAGTCTCTCACGGAACAATTCTGTGTCAAGAAGTCAAAGGACAGACAGCCAGAGTGAGCCTGAAGGTATAAGAAAAGAACCCAGACAGTCCCACAGCTGAGGGCCCAGAACAGCATGAGAACCCAGCCTGTAGACGAAGAAAAGCATTTTAAAAAATACATGTGACACTACAATTCCAGGAAGAAGGTCACTTTAAAAAATCTCAAAGAAGTGGGGCTGTCCATGATCACAGTTTACCCTACTGGGTATGATTTTTACTGTTGTGTGAACGTTCAAGATCGATGCCCCTTTGTTAAACAAAAATACAAGGGCCCACTGTGTGGTGCCAAGGAAGAACAGTGTGACACAAATACGATGGGACAAGCAGAACACCCGAAGGGAAAGAGCAGAAGCCACAAAAATGACCCAAAGGCAACAAAGGAAAGGGCTCGAGAGAGAAATGTGGTCCTGGTTCTTCCTCCAAGAAGGACCCCATCAGACCTCCGAGGCCTGAGCCAGAGCCACAATGCAGGGCCAGAGCCAGCAGCTCCACGTGAAGGCTGCAGGGCATGAGGGGTATTAAGACCGATTTCCTTGGAAAATGCATCCATTTCCCATGCACGGGTTTGCAGCTAACTTCATTACTTCCCCAACTGTGAGCCTTTAGCAACAGCTGGACAGGCCTATCCAGGTATGATCGAACTGGCTTGCTACCACTCACACGCGGACGCTAAGGAACAAATAAACACACGTCTAGCCCAGGGACAGGTCCTGGCAGAGCAGGGAGGAAAATGGGAAATGCTACTCTGACTTTTCCACAGCCGGCCAGATCTGGGTACCTGCTTCCATCTGCACGGATGGCCTGGCTTTTCCCTGTGCATTCCCATAGACACGCCACTGTTCTGATCATCCTGCCTACCTAAGCCAGCCAGGTCTTTCCTGATACAACTGCCATGAGTTTGTACAAAGTGACTGTTAAAGTCTGCAGTACAGTGGAGGGCCCTGGGCAGAGCCCCTTGGAACTCTCTTCTCTCTGAATGGTTCCACAGCTGCCAGGACAAGCGTTAAGTACTAGAACATGTGTTACAGGGGACACGTGAAGCTACTTACAACTACTGCTCAAAAGACATCTAAGGGACAAAACAGGGTGGAATGGTGAACTTAAAAAAAACGTAAAAATGAACAAAATAGGATGAGACACAGAACAGGGAGGGGAGGGAATGCTACAGTACAGAGTTGTGTCTCTCCTCTCTCTCCAAAACAAGACAAGCGCTGCCATGAAGAAAATGTATAGTTACCTGCATCCATATCTGCAAAGAATGGAACAGCCAGTAAGAAAAAGAAGGAACCAGAAATTCAGTGTCTCAGAGTTGGATTGAAAAGGTTACAACGGAGAGAAAATATAATTTAGAAAACTGCTTGTGAACTACACCTTGACTAAGGAGCTACATGGCTTCCTACCATTATTATAATTATATTAAAGGCAAAAAATAAAACATGGATGTTAACAGAAGAAGCAAATGTCTAATGGCAAAAGAAATACCTAACTCACATGCAAAATGATTATTAAGTGTTCAGAATATAATATAAAAGGGAAACATACTCAAACATGTGGTGACAATCGAGAAGTCTTATATAAAAAGTAGCTATCTGTGGATAAGCAACATTGTGTATAAGCTCAATATCCATCAGGGAAATGTCCAACCAATATTTAGGAGTAACAGTGAGCTAACATTGGAAAGGACAGAACCATTAGATAAGCAATAAATTCAACAGCATTTCATGGTTCCACTTTATTGTTCCAAATGCCAGGGTGGATATCATCGGTTTGCTAATATTCCTACAGAAGAACAATACACTTAAGAATTTTTACTGCTTGGCATGTTTCATTACTTACTTGGCATAAGATATCAACCACACCAATGATTTAGAATATGCTAATGAAAACCTTAAAAGCCTAGACTCTCCTAAGCTGCAACTCACTGCCCATCATGCAGCTTACCTTCTGGAGACTCTTCCTGAACATATGTGCCCGTCAAATACCGATGCACCAGGGCCGACTTGCCACTGGCCAAGTTACCCACAATTCCCTGCAGCAAAGAAACAGACAAATATTAAAATCACTGTCTGGCACTCTGCAAACAGAGAGGTGAAAATATCCAGTAACCTCAAACACAATCATAACCAAATGTTCACTGCCTGGCCAAACATGAGCTTGTTCCATCCTCCTGGGGGTAAGAAAGAGTCCAAAACTCTCAGCTGGATGCTCACCAACCTCTAGAACTGTGTGAACCAACACTTCTGTTACATAAGCCACCCAGTTCAGGGTCTCTTGTTACAATAGCCCACGTGGACCAGACACCTGCCTAATGCCACAGTCCCAACTAGTAACCCCTCCAGACTCCCTTGGCTGCCTGCTCCTGAAGAGGGCATGGGGACAGTGGGATACAGGTCTGCCTCCTGCCAGCACTGCCAACTCCTTGTGGTTCAGGTCCACAACCCATTCACCTTGGTCTCCACCCCAGCACAGCACACAGCCCAAGGAAACACCCACAGCGCAGACTAAGTGAGGGAATTGGTGAGCGAAGGAGCAGCGTTCGCTGGTCTCCACAGCCCAGAGGTGGCACAAAGCCAGACAGCAAGGACAGGCCTGTGGAAAGCTGCTCCCTGCAGATTTCAAGTATGTCCTACCTGTGGCCTCTGTAACTTGAAAGCGTCTCCCTAACAATTATTTTTCTGCTCAAGGGCACGTGCTGTTTGTCAGCTTCATGCTGAGAAAATCCAAGACAATATGCCACAGAATTAAATTTTTAATTAAGATTAGTTTTTCCAGCCTGAGGAAGAAAATGCTCCAAGTCAAGCAGGCTCAGACTGTGCTTTCTGGGCAGAGCAGGATCCCCGTTCTTTTGTGGGTTGAGGGATGATGTGGCTCCTCCCGCAGCAGGACAATACCAATCTCTCCTGAGTGGGAGGCATTGGATTTGTACAGCCATCTTGAGACATTACAGGGTGACGCTTATTGGAAACTAGTAGGAAGCAACAGCTGACCAAGAGGGGGAAACCAGAGGAAGTGCTCCTGGGCTGTGATACTCGAGTGGGAGGCAGAGGGTATGAGCCGGCCTGGGCAATAATATCACCTGGCCAAAGGGCTTTGGGGAGAAATGAGGCCTCCGCGCGATGGCAGAGCTGTGTGCCAGGCAGGAGGAGGTCATCACCTTGGACCTGGCTCTGCACGTGCAGTCTTTGAATAGCCCAAGCCCTGTGCCCGGCAGCTCTGTGTCCCAGGGAAGAGAAGCAAGGCCCTGGTGCTCCACACTATTTCTCACTTCCCTGGTAACCACAAGTTTGCTGAGAAGGTAATGGAGCCTTTTAATCCAGCACCCAGGCAGGAACTTGAGGAATACGCACAAACGGGAGCTGACAAGCTGCTGACCAATGCCCCTCTACAGGAGGACAGCTGTGGTCTATCAGGCAGAGGCTCAAAGCCGGTATTGCCTGGCACAGATCCCAGCCCTGAACATGCTGATAATCTGGCTACAACGCCACTTCAGAAAACCTCAGACACAGTACTACCACAGTCAGAAAAATACACACAACTGTGTTCTCTGATGATTTGTTTCAAAGTATGATGCCAAAGTCCCCTGAAGGCCTGCTGTTACATCACTGCATGCCACGCCGAGAAGTGCTAAAGAGAGGAGCCCCTGTCTCAGGTGCTGCTCAGGGCACAGTCAGTGCAGCCCTGTGGGGACGCAGAGCAGCCTGACAGAACAAAGGGCAGCTCTTCCAGCCCCGAGCCTTGTGCGCATACAGAGGTCTGAGGAGGACCCAGGACTGCGTGCAGACTGCTGACATCGCCATGCAGGATGGAGGCCGCAGCAGCACTGGTGTTCTTCCAGGGGGCCGCGGGCTGAGGCTCCTCCTGTGACCACGGACAAGGACCTGGCCAACTGGCTGTGAATTCAAGTGAAGAAGTCCCACCCTGGGGATGAAGCGAGGCCCACACTGAGCCCCTCCCTCATGTAACCTTCCCTGTGCCCGGACCACCTACTCTGGACTGCCACATGCTTTGGAAAGGCAAGGGGGAAAACCAGGATCTTGGTAGCAAATGCCCTTAAGGTCTGGCAAGGGAACACATGGGTCTCTGGAGTGGGGTCTCAGGAGGATGGTCCCTTCCCAAAGGCCAGTCAGGCTGTGCGATGATGAATCCTGACATGTCAACCTCGTTGGCTGAAGAAGTAGACCATGCATCTAAGGGTGTCTAGGGGGTCATGGAGATGAGTCTTGGCCATTTTTCTCATGCAACTGCCCCCCCCCTGCTCTCCACCCACCATGATTAATAAGTGCTTTGCTCTACACCACACTCACTGGCATGATGCTGCTGCCTTGGAGCCAGCCAACCATAGATGGAACTCTTGAAACCATAAAATAAACCAGTCACCCTTAAATTGTGAGCATATTATGCCCAGCAATGGGCAAACTGGCAAGTATTCTATAATGCCACAGCCCCCAGTGTTGTTTCTACTTAAACAGAAACATAAAGCTTAGGTTCTCAGTCACAATAGGAACATGTTGGTCCTCAACAGCCATGTGGGGACTGAGGCTGCAGGGACAGTCAGAGTGGACACACACACACACCCTATGGCATGGCAGGGCCAGGACAGACACAGTAATTCTAGCCTCAAATCCCAGCCCACTTATTGGCTGCAGCTCTCTCAGCCAGGTCTGCACACCTCAAGCTTCCCTTTCCTCGACCATGAAAAGGGGCTGCAGCTGTGAGGTGTAAGGAAGACAGTTCTAAGAAGCCCGTTAGGACACAGTCTGCAGAGCCAGCACATTAGAGATGCTGCCGTGCTCAGTGCCCACCCCTTGGGTATTTGGCTGCCTCAACAGGGTGTATCTGAAACTGGGTGATGTCTCTCAGTTCCTGAGCTATTATCACCAACCTGATGTCAACACTTAGCGGCTCCCGCAGTGTAATATTGTGCCAGGGACAGAGCTAACAAGGCATACGGAAGACAGGATGTGGGCATTTGGAAGCTACTTCTGTGGAATCCTGTGTTTCTAATCCAGACACCTGCCCAGTGTCAAACTAATTTGGCAGTCAGACACCTGGATCCTAGCATCACACACTCTAGATCCAGATCAGATCAGATCAGATCTAGATCAGAAGGACACTTTGTCTCCCATGAGAAAAGACACTCACTGTAGCGAGTGCTACAGAAAAAGGTAGTAAGGGAAACAGAGGAGGACACCAAAGATCCCATCCAGGGAACAGCAGAGGAGGATAGGAGAGGGGACACAGGCTCTAGTGTTAGGTACCTCCTTCAATTTGAAAGCAAGGATTTTTTCCAGCAGTGACTTCCATATGCCCTCCTCAAAGGCCTGAAAGTCTTTATTTCTGTACTCCCCATCTGAGACCAAGATCCCTAAAAGGCCCTGTTCCCACCCTCCCCATCCTCTAAGCCCCCACTGAAGCTTTGATCAGTGAGAAGAAGGGCTAGAGGGGCTCGGGAGAAACAGCAGAGGGTGGGGATAGAGAAGGCGCAAGCCAGAGCCATGGCTAGGATATGCCCACTGCTGCCTACTGTCCAGCCCTCCCTGATGGTCACAGCCTACCACTGGACAGGTTGTGCCATGCATGCATACAAACGCACACCCACAGGCCCTGTGTCTTGTTACAAAGACCAAGACAGTCATCTTAGTTACTCTTCCTATTGCTGAGACACAATACCCACAACCCAAGTTGAAGGAGGAGAGTTCTACTGGCTCATAGTCCATAGCCAGCTGGCTCCAAGGCAGGGCAGCATGGCAGAGGGACATCCCAAAGGAAATAGTCTGCAGCACGCAAGTGGGCGAGAGCAAGCGAGGGGCCTTAGCAGATCTTTCTGTCCCTTTTATATGTCACTGGACTGCTGGGACTACACCAGTGTCAAACTAATTTGGCAGTCAGACACCTGGATCCTAGCATCACACACTCTAGATCCAGTCACCTCTGAAGTGATCAACATTTGGTGATGTCACTGGTAGGTGGTGGAGAGAGAGACCCTTGTGGAAGGGTGTGGATCACAAGGGAGTGGCGCTGGATCTGAGTCTAGTTCCCCACCTCTTCCCTTTTCTCTTTCTCTTTCTCCCTCCTGCCTGCCATGAGCTGCGAGGCTCTGCTCATGGCACCATGTCCTTCCTCCAGGCTCTGCCACACCTCAGGCCACAGCAACAGAACCAGGTGCGTGGTGACCATAAGCAACACACCCCCTTCCTCCTCTGAGTTAATGCTCTCACATGTTTCATCACAGCAACGCACACAGTAAATATACCCATCTAACCCCTAACTCTACCGAATTTTATGTCAATATTTCATAACAGAATAAAGTTGAATGTTTAAGAATGAGGAATAGCACAGCTTGCAAGCTCGCTACAGGACAGACAAATCTAACATGGTGTCTATGCACACACATGTGAGAGAAAGCACAGGAGAGAGAGCGCTAATATCCTTGCACTGCCTGCAGATCTTGCGGGTGGCTGTCAGGGCTGTGGCAGATACACTCAGGGCTCTGGCCTCTGATCCCCAGGAACACACTCTGATGCACACCCCGCTCAGGGTCCCAGGGCTGGAGCTCAGCCTGGGCGGGCTCCATGCCACTCTGTGGAGCCCCTCTCTTCCCACAGGCAGGGACAATGCACTGAGACCGGAAGGAGCCACTCACCACTTTGAGCTCCGGCACTGATCGACTCAATGTCCATTCCTGGCTGTTCACAAAGGCATCTGCAAAAGAGGAGGGAGAAAGCCAAATTACACATTAGGACTCACTCAAGACTGAGCTCATGTGCCCTGCCATGACATTGCCAATGGGCAGCACGAAGAAGGCAGTGTGTGACAGTCCTTCCGTAGGGAAGCCACACCTTTCACAAGTCTGAGTGACTCCACAAGAGGACAGAAGGCACTTGGACCCAAGCCTATGGTCTGTGACACAACCTGGGCAGAGACTCGGCAGGTCTCCGGCACCTTCCCCATCTCCCCACTCAGCTATGGTGGGTCTTCCTGGTGCCCAGCACAGACCAAAGACCATCCAGACTGTTCACCACAGTATGGAGATATCTAAGGAGCTCCTGGCTCTCCTGGAACTGACTGAATCAGTCAACTTTTGTTTTCTTTTTCAGCATGCTCAAACTGTCACGCTGTCCTGAACCCCACCAGGAAGAGGTGTGTCTGAACAGGCAGGCCAGGAACATGGCCTACGGGACAACAGTGGTCTGGTGGGCAGCAAGCAACATGCATAGCAGAAGCTGCCAGCCCTTCGCCAAGGGAAGGAGACCCCCTGAGGGAAGGGCGGCAATAAGGAGCCCAAGAGGATGTGGGCTGATGAGAGATCTTGAGGGAGCCAGCAGGGCTGTGCCCAACAGCAGGGACACTGGGCTCTCAGGGAACGAGGCACCTGTCCAGGGGAGATGGGTCAGCAGAAGCCAGGCTGCTGGAGCTCAGAGTGGAAGCCCTGAGGAAGACATCTGGGTGGAAGATGGGTCCCCAATACTGCCTCAGAGACACCCAAGCCCTTCTCCCTGCACCGATAGACGAGAGGGCTGACACCAGGGGTGAGATTTAAATCATGCAATGGGACACCCACCCTTCAGCCAGCCATGCAGCACCCTTGCCCAGCACAGGATGACATCATCCATGAGCCACAGGAGCCTGGAGCACGGAGCTGTGTTACTGAACCACACTGCTGTCCAGGCTGCAAAGCCGTATGTCTACCACCAGCTGCTCTTTCCGGACAGTGAGAATGTGGCCTCACAGAAGCCACCGAAGCATGGAATGGCACAAGAGGCATGGGGTAAATGGCAGGACTCTCCCCAGTGCACACAGCGAGTGTCTGGCCACTCTCTCCCGTGCCATCTTTCTAGCAAACCCCATTAGGTTTGGGGTTGGGGCGGCAACTTTCATTTCGCTGTTTTCCTTTTGGAGCCTTTATATTTGAGATCACGTGACAGGTAAAAACAAACATGGTTTTTAAAAGAGATACAAAAGCTCACTTCCTACTGCATGGCTGATTCCTAAGCGTACACCACACCGCAAGAATAAAGTTGTCACTGCAAATATACTCATTATGAATTAAGCAATGCTTAATTAAACAAAGAGGTACTGGATAAATATTGGAGGACCACATGGCATCTCTCTCCTCCACTTATCTCCTTGTCAAACAGAGCATACTTCTATTGGTGGCAACTAGATTAATAAAACAAACACCTGACACAGAAACACGCCTTATTTTAAATAAGGCCATTCATTTGGAAGGCTTGTGCCAACTCCACCCTCATCCTCTGTGGGTCTGGCTACAGGGGGTGTTCTGCAACAGGAGTCTGGCACCGTGGCCCTTCATGCAGACTGTATCAACCGCGACGGGTGAAGCCTCACTCTGAACCGAGGTACAGTGATGTGCACTTGCCCCAGGAGTACATCTGGGCGCGCATGTGGCACATCTGGCCAAACTGGAGAGCCACATGTTCAGAATCTGTTCAGTGTCCTTTCCAATCCCCGCCTGGGAAGAACTAGACGAAGATGCTTCCTACACATTGCTGTAGTGGAAGGATCACAGCCCACCACCAACTGGCAGCTTCCAGCCACAGATCAAATGGAAATTTCCTGCGCAGCGGGTGGACCCTCAGCGCTGTGGGCATCTGCAGTGTGAGGCAGGAGGAGGAGGCACTACTTCACTTCTTACCAGTAACACGGCTTTGTTATCTCCAGCTGCACGTATACTAGGTAGGGACCCCAGCCCTGCACATCAGCCAGCCTTGTTATGTCAGAAAGTAAGCTCTCGAAGGGCCCTATGGGAGGAGGCAGGAAGCAATGGGAACTTCTGTCTGGGCAAACTCTGCCTCCCAGCTTCTCTGAACGGGGAAACTAGGACAGAAAGGGATGGAAAACCAGACTCAACACCGGAAGACACATTCTCTGCTGAAAAGAAGTGTTCAGCACTGGTTTCATAGAAGTGACTGAAGCCCCACGGGAAGCTAATGTCACCACTCCTGTGCTCTAGGTGTCCAAGAGCCGCAGTGCTCCTGCGCAGGCCAAAAGGGTGGCACAGCGCTGCGCTGGACAGAGCCCGCCCTCCCTGCTCCTGTGGTCTCACAGCACCTCTTCTGCTTGCTGCCCTCAATGTCCACAAAGCCAACACTAGTGTGCACCTATCCTTTTGGCTTGGCAATTTAATGCATAGGCCCTGGGTCCAATCCCTAAACTGGCAAAAAGGGAAAAAAAATAAAATAAAATAAAAAAGCAAAATTCAAGCCTGGAAGCTCGAAAGATTTTGCAGACCATGACAAATTCAATCTTGTTCCCCAGCATCTCCTTCCCAGAGCAGTTCACTTTCTGGGCAGGACATAAAGATGGCTGAAGACTCTGCTGACTGCTAGGTCAGTTATACTGTGACTACCTTCTTGGTTAGTTAAGCCAAAAAGAAGAATTATAGAGAAATGAAAAGGAATCTACTGGGATACTCAGCCATGATTAGTTTATCAGGGCCAGTTACTAGCATGTGGCGGGGGGTAAGAGGGACATGTGTCATTTCCCTCCAGCCCTCCTCTCCTCCCCAGAATGCCCCATGGATATGGATTTTCCAAGAGTGTGAGTGGTTTTCCAAGAACACAGAAAATATAATGAGTAAAAACATAATACATCTCTTTACAATACAAACAGTGCAATTTTCCCATTGTCATTAATTTGGATAAATTAATGGATAAATGACTTCAGTAACTAATTTCAAACAAGCAAAGGTCACAAGCACCTGTGAAGGAAACCCATATACCATGCATATGACTTTCCTGTGGGGCACAGGGAGGGAAATAAGGGCACTGCCAACCCTGTGCGGGCTCAGGGAGAGACAGGAGATAGTGGCCAGGTGCAGGAACCCCAACAATCATTTCCTGAGAGCACCTTCTCCTGAGACCCCACAGCAGACACCCCTGTGACTCCGGTGATCAGGGCAAGTCAGCAGCAGAGCCAGGTCCCGAGTCCCTCTGCTTGGACTCAGCTGGGTACCTGGGGACACTGGCCACAGGGGGTTTCTGTGGACTCAGAGCCCTGGAATCTTGCATTTCTAACAAGTGCAAACTTCTGATGCTATAGCATCAGTTCTTCACAGGTGGGTGATGTGGATGAGAAACTGACCAATCTCCCTGTTTCCCATGGTGTGTGCTCCTAAAACTTACTGCTGTGCCTCAGCACTGGTGGCCATGCGACATGGGGGAAGGAGTGTGATGGAACAGTCACACCACTGCACAGAGAAAGCTTGTTCATGGACCTGCAAGCTGCCAAACGAGCGAACTGAGCTCAACGGCGCTAGCTGGAGCGCTCACCCTGGGCCCGTTTCTATCTCCCTCAACCTGTGCACGGCCACGTGGTCAGAAGGGCTGCACAGTGACCATTTCACACGACTGAAGCTGCAACAATAAGTGGTGTGATTACTACCATACATCAGATTTCTGCAGGCTCCCAAGCAACCCTCAAAGCTCCTCCAGGGCCCAGCTCAGCACAGTACAGCAGAATGAATGGGCAAAGCCGCAGCACTGCAATGAAGCAAGACAGCTTCCAAAGGGCCTGAATGGGGCTAGAGAGGCCTTGCCTGCCAGAAGCTGGGCCTGCAGGGCCCAGGCGGAGCTGGCCACTTCTAAGCAGGGCACCGAATCCACAGCTCCACAAGACTCTGCTGAGGAGGGGCTCAGCACTCTCTCCAAACAGCTCGCCAGGGGAGCTCAAAGTCCTCTTCCAGCTATAAAGCGGCTCATTTGGCTGGTGGACTCATGGGCTCTTCCTTCTCTGAATTATGAACCAGAAGCACAGCATGAGGTGGCAATCAGGGTGACTGTTCTCCTGTGTGCTGCTCACCCTGCCCTGTCCTGTTCAACTCTGGTGACAGCAAATACAACAAGTTCCAGCCAGGACTCATGAGGGACATGCGAGGGTAAAAGGGGCCCGAAATTGCAGGTGAATCATTTTAAAAAGGCAAATTATCTTAGGGACTGGGATTCTTTGTAGAAAACCTTAAATTTTACAAGGATTTTAAATTTTACATAAAACTATTCTTCTTAGCAACAGAAGTGAAAAAATATTTATTTTTACATTAAAGCATTCAACAAATCCTGAAATAAAACCCCAAACATCAACGGAGAAATGGCAGCAGATCCACACAGCACCCAGGAAGGGGGCAGTGACTGACAAGGAGGACAAATGGGCTCCTTCTGTGCAGAGGAAGGAGACAAGTCTGTAACAGAAGGAAGCAGCCCATTTCCACGCCACACGAAAAGCCACACAGTACACTGGTCAGGACCAGTGTGAGACCTTCCACATGAAGAAACTCGCCAGCATAGTTTTCAATGCTGTGATTTAACTTCTCATTTGAAAATCCCTGACCTTCTGTAATAAATGGAATAATGCACAGACCACTGGGATATCCCTGGCAGCCCAGGCTACTCTTCCACAGTCCTCAAGATGGTTCCCCAGACTCCCTGACAAAACCCCTCCCCATTCAGTAGCCCTTCTTAGTCTAGGGTGACCAATGCCAGGCCACTCAGATGCCACTGTGCCCACACCGCAGATGAGGCCACGCCCCAGTGGCAGTGCCAAGCACCTCTCCCCAAGCCCTGACGTGAACCCAGATCCACTCAAGGACAGTAAAGTCTGGCTTGGCTCCCTCACCTGCTCCCTCCCTCCTTCTCTCGCATGTGCGCTCTGTCTCTCCCCAAAGGCTGAGAGACCCAGGGCCCTTGGGAGCTTTCAGGGAGAGGTTTCTCTGCACAGTGCCCAGGTTCCAGATGAAGGGTGCTCTTGGAGGACAGCCTACCCGCTGGGCGCCAAGGGCGGCCTAAAGGGGGCTGGAGGACAAGGGAAGCAGAAACACAAGGATTTGAGGAGGAAAATGCAAAGGAAGACACCTTTGCTTTTCTTCTGGCATGGGGGCCATGACAAAGCCCCACAGGAGCAGGGCAAATGACGAGGACCTCAGGGCAGTTGGGCGGGTCCGGGGGGCCATGTCTCCTTGAGAAGGATGAGCGCTCTGTGACTGAGGACGGGTAACTTTGGACGTGCTGAAGCCCATTCTACCACTGGGCTATGACCCTGGGTTGACGCCACAGCCCCAGCTCCTGCCAGAGTCTGGACAGAGCCACACTGGTGCAACACGGGTCTCTACAACGCTGACAGTGCTGTCTCCGGGAGCCAGGAGCTCAGAACAGTCCACGGGAGGGACCTGGCACACCTGCCACTGCCACTTGTAGCACAGGTCTCCCTTCCAGCCCTGATCCCCAAACCATGACTGTGTGACAGAGGAGCCCACTACTGCCTGAGATGACCGAGGACGAAGGTCCCCAACATGTCTCAGCCACTGACCAAGTCAGAGCAGAATGCCACACCACTGCACTGCATGGATAAGGCAAAAGAAACCCAAAGACCACCTCAGTAACAGCCATTCAGATGCACCCTTCCTCCTAGCAGAAAGCTGCCACTGAGCAACCAACAGGCATGGTCCACCTCTCCAAACTGGCCTGCAGCGAAGCCTATAGCCTGACACCACAACAGTCACGTGCACACACGTGTGCCCACACATGTGCCCAAGGCCTCCACCACTCTCACTTCAGTATCCTCAGGGGACTCCACAGTCTTGTGTGACTCTTGATCGATCACTGATGTTCTGGGTAAGTAAAGGTCAAAGCAGTGGTTTTAAAATGGGAAGACAAAGCTATCATCTGGATGCTGGAGCCAGCAGTGCCATGCTGCACACGCCTGAGGAGTCCCAGCCCCACAGGTACCCTGGAAACTGAGGCCCCACAGAGGGGCTGCCTGCAGCCACAGTCAGCCCCTGACTGCCCTTGTGATGCCACCCTGTCCACCTCCGAGATGGGTGGTCACGGCACTTGGCCAGTCTTGCAGGGCCCGGTGCTACATGGCCCTGCACAGCTCTCTCCTCACACCTCTCACCTCCTTCTCCCAGCAACACCTGCCCCACCCTGCAGGGTGCTCAGCAACAGGATACAGGTCCCCCCTCAATGGTCACGTGGTAGGGTGTAGACCTCACCTGCAAGGGACCACACCCTGAGCAAAATCTGGCTTTTCATGGAAAAAACTCCGTGATTCATTAAGCATATTACATTGAGCATAAAACCTGGTTCGCAGACCAAGTGTCCACGCCGAGGAATTCGTTTGACAACACGTGATCAACAGCAAAGGGAGCAGGGCCCAGGCCTCTGCAGGGGCCATCTGAGGGGCGGGATGTGGGAGGCAGAGGTTGCCCCATGGGCAACACCACCAGACCCACTGAAGGGGCAAACAAGGGCAAAGGTCTGCATCACACATATCAGAGACTGGGCCTGAGATTACCAGATGAATTTAGAGAAAAATAACACAGAGCAAATGTTCAAATCAGGCCCAGCTTCGGGGAGGCGCCCTGAGCCCCTAGGGCCCAGCTCAGGATCCCTCTGAGAAAGGCAGGAAGAAAGCCAAGTGAACATGTAGCCTCATGCCCACCAAGCTCTGGTCACTGTGCTGCGAGCTGCGTCTCACACACCCTTCAGGAGGGCGCTCAGAAGAACTGCGCCCAGGGCTCTATGCAACAAGAGGAAGATCCCATCTATGGCAGAGCTGGCTCCAGAGCTGCCAGGGAGGGGCAGGGTAGACACCCTGGGGCAGAAGTTACACCAAAAGGAGCTTCCTGGCTTTGCGCCTGGCCTTCCCTTTATGGCATGAACTTCAGCGTAAATGGGTAGTTTCCTAGACGGCTTCCGCAGAAAGATGGTGATTTCCAAGCTTTTTTTGTGTTTTAGTAATGGGAACAGAACCCAGAGCCTTCACTCTGAATAAAGTACATCTCTGGCCGCCCCCTTCTTATTTTTTATTTTGACAGTCTCACCAAGTTGCCCCAGCTGGGCTCACACTTGCAATCTTTCTGCTTCAGCTTCCCAGAGCAGGACAATTACAAATGTGCACACACTCTGCTCTGGTACTTTTTATAAAACCAACAGACACTGAACATGCTGAGTTTTAGGGACGTGATGAACTGCCACAAGTAGGGACCAACCTACCTTGCATTTACCTACCCTGCATTTATGTACAAAGACTCAAGTCTACTTTGGGCAGATATACCACTTTCTGCCTGTGATAAAAGCTATTAAAATCATTCAGAGTTAACTCTTCCAGTTAATGTTGGCACCTTCCCACTGCAAGGTCAAGGCCTGCTCCTCCTCCTGCTCTCAAGCAATTTGGACACCCACAGGTGACAGCAGTGGCAAGGCTAACATCATCAGGCCCCGGGATGATGGGGACCACCCAGGATGAGACTGCTGCTTCCTGAGACTGCCCCTGGGTGGACACAGTAGACATGGCCACAGGATAGAACCACTGACGAGCAAGGCAGTGAGGCCTATAATGGCCCAGCCTGTCTCACTGAAGAGCCGCCCAGGTGCTTGGCCCATTCCCAGCTGCTACAAGCTCGGTCTGATTGTCCACCAAAGCCTCACACAGTCATAGATGCGGGTTCTTCAGAGGTGGCCAAATCTAGAGTGTAGGTGCTGGGACTAAGAGCGTGGGAGTACTACATCAGTCCACTGACTGCCTTGACACTGCCCTAATCTCAGTAGCCTGGATATAAGGGACAGAAAGAGGCTTTTTGCTACCATGTGGGCACCATGAATCCCTTCTGTGACGACCCCTCCCATGTGCTACCTTTGGAGCCAGCCAATATGGACTGAAACCTCTACAAACTGTGAGCTACATAAACCCTTTCCCCTTTAACTTTAGGTGCTGGGTATTTTGTCTTAGAAATGAGAGAAAAATAACTAAGACACCAACCCACTTCCAGTGTGCAGGAACCCTGGATTGGGTGGCAGGAAGTCTGTGTCAGAGCCCAACACCACCCTCCTCCATCCTTGCCTTAACTAAACTCATCAGCAGGCAGTTGGAAAGCTGTCCTCCAGAGATGCCCTGCATGCAACCCTCACTCCAGAGCCTCCAGCCTCTCCTCCTTAAGCAGCTGACCTCTGACAAGAGATACTCCAGCAGAGCATATGGAGTCCCTGAGTCCGGAAGCTGAACCAAAGCATAAACAGGGAACAGGTTTATATGGCAGATAGGCTCCCATTCACAATTCCACTGATGGTCCCGCCCACTGCTCTAACTACTACTGGCTCCCTGACTCATCCATTCACATTCACGAAGCTTTTGAGCCAGGCCCCTCCCTTGTACTACTGAAACACCCACACCCTACATCAAACAGGTGATGCCTTTGGAATGTCATCGTGCAAGAGATGTGTCACCCCCGGACCGTGGGAAATGCCTTGCAACAGATAAGGACACGTGAGTGGGAGAGGCTGGCATGCTGCCACTTAGACACTGGCCTGGGCTGTGGGGACAGCTCAGGAGTGGAGCAGCAAGGAAGGCCGGGAATAGGATGGGAAGGATCACCTGGACAGGTGCCTGGGGTGGGGAGAGACACGGACAGAGGGCAGGCTGGGGCCAAGGGAGGCTGATCTTGTTCAGATGCCAGAGGGAGTGACCTGCAGGCTCAGAAAGGCAGCAAGAGGGGTGAGTCACTCCTGGATAAAGTGAGACCTGCCAGCCCCATGGGAGAGAAGTCAGTCACGTGGACTTGGGTCATGGAGGGACAGAAGGGGGAAACATGCATGCACAGGTATGGATGGGGAGGATCCCCAGGTGGGCAAGTGGGGCAGAGTGCTTTGGACACAGCAGATGGGACCTGGAGTTACGATCTGACATGGGGATGTGGGGTGCAGAGATGGAGAGGTGCACTGGCCAGGATGCATCACACTTCCACCTGGGTCCTACAAAGGGCTGCTTGCCAGGGAACCCCTAAGTCCTGGCTTTGAAGCCATAAGCACACAGCCAGGGGTGATATTCATCACGCAGCGCAGCATGCACACCCAGGAATACACACACTTCCTTAGTTTATATCCTCTTTTTAAAGATCTGCTTTTTGACAACTCATTAGCAACTATACATGCTGCCACATGGTGCTTATTGTTTTTTAGTTTCATAACACACTGGATGTTTGTGTCTACTGCCTGTTACCAGCGACTGTCCCCACACTTATCCCCGCACGTCCTCCTTGGGGCTGGGTCATAAACCTGATGAGGGTCACACTCTGGAGAGAAGGAAGGGGAGAGAGGCAAGTCCTGGGCCAAGGTCCCCAGGCTCTTTCCCTGCAGCTTGGATGAAGCGTCACCACCTCCTGCACCTGTTCAGTACCTAATCCGGATGCGATCAGGTCACAGGCACAGAGGACCACGACTCTCTGCTCACTGCAGACCCATCGCAGTTCGTGGAGAAAGGGGAACAGGCCAGTCACAGTGCCTGGCATGCCTGGCTGCATAGGGCACCCCCTTGGACAATCATCTCCAGACTGGGGTGAGGTGTGCCATCTCCTTTTGCTTAGTGCTGTGGAAATGTGCAACAGAGCTCACCTCCAAAAGCATGTCACAGGTGATCAAGGGACTTCAAAAGCCCCCTTCAGTCTTTCCCTGAACATTTTGGTCCTGTAACCAGGCAGATGGCACTAAATACAGGTGCTGGTGGACAGAAAGGCATCTATAACCTAGAAACCCAGAGCCAGTGCAGCAGACTCACCCCAGGTCCCGTCTGGACCTAGACTACAGAACCGGGACAGGGTGGGGCTCTTCTGTGGCAACCTGTCTGCCCCATCTGAGCCTAGCAAGCCCAGGCCTGCAGCCTCCCCAGAAAAGAGCCATGATGAACAACTTCCAAGGTTTCTGGTGCACCTAAAATAGCAGCCTCCTGCCCATGCCAAACCCTGGGCCAGACCTGAAGTGTTTATCCTGCTAGATTTAGAACACCAAAAATAAAACCATTGATTTCGACTTCTTGAAACCAATACTACAAGACTCGAGAAAAATAATAAAACACAAAGGAAAAATAACACTTCACCCAAAGATTTGAAAAGGAGACAATAATCCAAGACTGGCACCACTCTGTACACAGGAGTCTCCCCAGGGCCGGGGGCCAAAGGGAGTGAGTGTCAGCCACAGGAGTGCCAGCCACACACCTGATGCCTGGCCAGGCACACTCCCACACTGTGGCTCTGGCAGACTTGGCCTCAGACCCCTTCCTTGTCTGGCCCAGTGGGGCCAGGAAGCCTTGGGTGTCTGGTGCATGGAAAAGCTAAAACTCAGCCATGCTGTCTCCTCAGGTGTGACTTTCACCCTATGTTACAAGTTGTATCTAGAAACTGCATCAGGCCTGGGACACACACTGTAGCCCCAGTACTCGGGGAGGCTGAGCCAGGGGGTGGAAAACTTAGCCCAGCCTCAGCAACTCAGTGACTTAGCGCGACCTTGTCTCAATATAAAAAATATAAAAAAGGGCTGAAGAAAACTTCTGTTTGGCATCTCTCTAGAAGCACATCACCGACTCAACTCACTAAGGAAGGGGCTCCACCCACACGGAAGGTCCCAGGAGCCCCGGAAGCACGGTGTGGGCACGGCAAGCTCCCTCCTGCCTCCCCCCTCCACACACTTCTGCACTTCTGAGGTGGGAGTGGGCTGTGGCATCTGCTAACAGGAACTGGGGCTTCCCCTTAACCTCTCTTATGACAGCTCTGTGCCCTTTATAGAGAGTGGCTGGACCCCGCACCCCCATGGCACAGTCAGGCAGCACACGGGCCTTTGCCAGTACTGGTGCGCTGACCTCTGTGAGTTGCCTCCAGGGGCCCAACCTAGGCATCATCACAGGGCCACGGCTGCTACCACTGTAGCAGCATCATGGTGACCCAGCAACAGAACCAGGCTAAAAACAGGTGTGTCAACTCAGTCCTCAAAGGCCTGGCCTGGCAGCAGGAGAACTAGACTGAGGGGCAGAATGAAGGAACCAGACCTGGCTCTACCATTCATCTCTGCTCCCTAATGCTGTCACCAGGTATTCAAGGCTCATGTCCTCCACAACAAATGGAGAGCCACGCCCTTGGCCAAGTCCTGATGGGCACATTCAATATCACAGCAAGAAACTCACCAGCGGGCCGGAGGGTTAGCTCAGTGGTTCTGGCACCTGCCTCGCAAGCGCAAGGTCCTGAGTTCAATCCCGATAACCACATATAATGCTGGGCGTGGAGACTCACGCCCACTAACAATCAACACTGCATACCACAATGCCGGGCGTGGTGGCTCACGCCTGTAATCCCAGCACTCGGGAGGCAGAGACAGGAGGATTGCTGAGTTCGCGGTGGCTTGCCT
>PVIC010017878.1:0-32232 GCA_004025085.1 Thryonomys swinderianus
TTTTGTTTGTTTTAAAATAAATCCAGTGATTTATTTATCTCCAGAGATTAGAATCACCAGTAGTCTAGCAGTAATCACTGTGTAGGTTCATGTAAGTCTGTACAGGCTTGTCTTTTTTTTTTCCTGGTTTGTATGAAAAAGAATTCCTCAGGCCGCCTAAGAATTTATTAAAGAGAACTTCCTCAGGGTGACCCCGAGGGGCTTCAGTCTCCCAGCCGAGCAGACCAGGAACTGTCCAGCTGGGAGGACAGAAGCACCAAGCCGCTCAGCCCACTGAGGAAACAAAAGGCAGGAAAGCCCCCGGCCTGGCTGAGGCAGTGGAAGAGGAAACACGTGTTACCTGGCAAACTTCTCCTGTCTTTAAAGTTAGCGAAGCAAAGTGGGCGTGTATCTCTGCCCAGAAATAAAATTCAGCCGTGGACAAAGCTCAGAGACTTAGCACCGACAGAGAACCCAGCTGCCACCCCCCTGCCTTCTTTCTCACCACGCGGTGCAGCAGGTGCTGCCAGCTTCAGTGAACACTCAGCCTTCATTCTTTTATGTTTATTAGATGCACTTTGTAATGAATACCTGTCACTCGTACGTACTCCAGGAGTTCTCCACAGAGAAATCTCCCTGCCTTAACTCCACTCTTACTGCCTGTCCCCCCATCCACCCCCACACACTCTGTTTTTTTCAAGTTTATATGTGACCCTGGTCAACCCAGACAATTTCCAGACTTGAAAAACGAGTCTATTTATTTTCAAGAAAATAATCCCTGCTCCCTTCCCTTATGAATACTAAGAAGATTCACTTGGGAACTGAAGTTGCAGTCTCCACCACAATGTTTTCGTGAGGTTGGTAAATCTTAATTCATGTGAGCTCATCAAGCCAAATACACAAGTGTAGGATGACACCTCCCTCATTCTTCCATGATAAAAACATATGAGCAGGGCCGGAGGGTTAGCTCAGGGGTTCCGGCGCCTGCCTCGCAAGCGTAAGGACCTGAGTTCGATCCCCGGTTACCACATAGAATGCTGGGCGTGGTGGCTCACGCCTGTCATCCCAGCACTCGGGAGGCAGAGACGGGAGGATTGCTGAGTTCGCGGCGGCTTGCCTGGGCGCCATAGTGAGCTCAGGGCCAGCCTGAACTACAAAGCGAGACCCTGTCTCCAAAAAGAAAAAAAAAAAAAAAACATATGAGCAAACAGCCATCAATATAAAGGTACATATGTGTATACACACACACACACACACACACACATATATGCCCATCATTGGTTCCAAAGACTGCTGTCTAGCAAAAGTGTATGATGACTAATATTTTATGGATGATTGCTTTAAAAATGTGTATTCTTTTAGAAAACGGACTCATGTTATACATCACACAAACTTTTCAATGCTTTCTCTTAAGCAGCCAAAGGGTATTAGACTGAAAATTCTATTAGTAAGAAATGCACACAGAATATTATAAATTTATCAGATGAGAATTCTGGGCCAGGCAGTCCAGGATTTGAACACCCATGGTATGGAGAAGCTATAATATAAATACCTAAACTTTCCGAGCCTCAGTTTCCTTGTGTGTAACATAGGAAAAATAACTACAGAGCTTATTTTTGCAAGGAGGAGACAATAAATATATACACATATAAAGCATAATACTTAACTTTCAAGCAAGTATTTGCTGCATTTCCAATTTCTCTGCTGTGGGAGTCCAAGATGGTTATGACAGTAGTTGTAGCACTAATTTTCCAAGGAGTCACAAATGTAAGGATAAATCCAAAAATAAAAATGCACTGGAAGCAACAGAATTCCCTTTGTCTAATCCTGATCAGCATATCATTATCCTAAGGAATCATAACTGCTTGGCCAACCATGGTGTAATACTAGCTACCGAGGAGTTTGAGGCAAGAGGATCACAGGTTTGAACCCAGCCTGGTCAACTTTCCCAGGAAGTGCAAGGCCCTCAGGTCTATCCCCAGGATCGACACACAAAAGAAGGCCATGATCTTTATCAGTTACCTTTAGGAAATACTGAGGCATTCTGAAAATGCACTATTCATCTTGGGGACATGAAGGGTCACCCATTACCTCTGAAGTCAAAGAACATTCACAGCCTCTTTCTTCAGGACACTATTTGCCTAAAGGCAAATCAAAGCAACACAAAAGAAAACTAAAAGGAAGTGTGCAGACAAATTGAGTAATTGCAAGGAGTTTGGATACCTATGAGAAATGGAGATTTGCCTGAAAACTGACCACATTTCATCTGCATAGTGTTAAACCATTGTGGACTCACAGCCATTGTCTGCTTGTCTTCACTTTTCCAGGGAATATACCAAGACGCGGTGTGGTGGATCTGATGTTGTGTATGTCCCAGGCTTTCTGGTGTGAATGCACACTTATATTCCCAACAACCACATAAGAGGACTCCTTTTGCCCCTAGCATCTACCAGCACTCATACTTTTTTTGGTACTCCTGATAACAGCCACTCAGATTAGGTTAAAATGAAGTTTCATGAAGCCTTAATTTGCATTTCTTGTAGATTATTATCTTTAACCTTTGAGTTCCTTACATTCATATCTATGTTATAAAAATTGGGAAATCTTTCTTTGTAGTCTTATTCACAATATAATTTTTTGGCACAGAAAGGAGGGGAAAAATCCTGTTGCCATAAAGACATGTCAGAAACCAATTTCTTGCTAAAAATTATTCTAAAACATACACTGACATTCTTTTATTATTTGTTTGTTTTTTGTTGTCTGTTTGTTTTGAGACAGGGTCTCACTTTGTAGTTCAGGCTGGCTCTGAGCTCACTATGTAACCCAGGCAAGCCTGGAACTCAGCAATCCTCCTGCCTCTGCCTCCCCAGTGCTGGAATAACAGGCATGAGGCACCACGCCCAGCACTGAGGTATGTGGTACTGATTGCTGGTGGCCATGGGCGTGAGTCACCATGCCTGGTATTGTTGTATGTGGTTACCCAGATGGAACCAGGAACCTTGTGCTTACCAGGCAGGTGCTGGAACCACTGAGTTACATCTCTGGCCCTTCTTTTGTTTCTTTTGAAGCAGGATCTCATTATGTAGTCCAGGCTGTCCTCAAACTCCCACAAATCCTCCTGCTTCAGCCTTCCAAGTAGTGGGATTACCATTCCCTACCCAGTGTCTCAAAATAAATAACATAACATAACACAACATAAAATAAAACACACGATGAGTATATAATGTACCAATAAAGATTCAAGTTTGAAAAATAAAATAAAGTAAAATAAAATAAAATAAAACAACCTACAAGCACTTTGAAATTAACTCTCTGGACGAGGAAAATGTGTGACATGAACTTTCTCTAATCAGAGTCCTTCACAATTCCTACTTCCTGCTAACTCTAAAGAGCTTGACCACGGGCCAAGCATCTGTTGATGCATCTGCGAAACACTGTAACGGGACATGATACTTAGTCACAAGGTGCACCAAACCTGGTATAGAGGAGGATAAAAAGAGGCTGTGCTGGCTAAAGCGATGCTGCCATGCTTCTCAGATCTTGTACTGTCTTGGCTTCTAAATCTGCTAGGGCATCTGATGGCTCTAGACAGAAGTTTTTCCCTGACTGTTTTAAGAAGAGAAAGGAAGGGGAAGTTAAGAAGGGACTGTACCATCCTACTGTTAGAAACTTTCATTCGTTTTCTGTTCATTTTTTTACTTGAATCGTTTATTGATACAATTTATATACATCTCACAATCACACATAATATTGAGGAATTTGTACCAATATATGACACAAGTCAGTTCTCATTTTTACCTATATCCCCACCCACCCACACCTCCCCACCCCTTATATACATGCTCTTTAATTTTCTTTCAGAATCATATTTATTCCTTCCTCTCATTACATTCCCACACCAAGTTTCCTTTGGAAATTTCCCATTCTACAAAGACTGTCATACTTTCTAGAGCTCATTTGCATCTACAGGTGCTCATATCAAAGAGAAGATCTGGTATTTGCCTATCTGTGATCTATTGATTTCACTTATTAGTGTGTCCTCCAAGTGTATCCACTTGCACATAAAGGAATCAATCTTGTCATTCTTTATGGCAGAATAATATTCCGTTTTATTTTTTAAAAACCCACATCTTCTTTATCCAGTCTCCAGTTGATGGGCATTTGGGTTGTTTCCAAGATTGCGCTATCACAAACTGAACTGCTATGAACAAGAGTGTGCATCTGTCTTTCCAATGTGATTTTTTAAGTTCTTTTGGGTATATTCCTAGCAGGGGGATAGCAGGGTCAAATGGGACCCCTTGTCCTAGTTTTCTGAGAAATCTCCACACAGATCTCCACGATGGTTGCACAAGTCTGCAATCCCACCAACAGTGGGGAAGGGTTCCTTTCTCCCCACAGCCTCGCCAGCATTTATTGTTGGTTGTTTCCGATCATTTTTGAGACCTGTTGCTCACAGATCAAAGGTGTGGGACCAGAGCTTCTCAGTCACAAATCACCTCTGACAAAATGGGAACCAAGGTCGTGCTCCTTCAGGGCCTACCCCACTTAATGTCACAGTAATTTGCGCAGGCCAATCTGATCCAAGTGACAGAAGGAAAACTGGAGTTTGCAAAGTTCAGTCCAAACACAAGTCAGAGAGGTAATTAGAATTCATGTTTTCTCGGCCCAAAGGTGCAGGCCGGGCGGTCTCTATCTAACAGGACAGCACTAGCCCTGGAAGCCAGAATGGGTGTCACAGTAAGTCCATCCCCTCATGAGACGTGGATGTCTTATGCAAGTCATCTCCAAAAGAATCATGGTTTTTAACAAATCCATGGTTTATTAATTTTGGAGAACAACTACAAGCCTCAACTGCAGAATTAAAAAAATAGAAAAATAAAAGGAGAAAGACACAGGGAGGAATATCTTTTGGATGTCAATGCAGTGTCTTACAGCATATACTTTTTGTGGTATTTTAGGAGACAACTGGTCTACCCTAATGTGCACATAAGTATCACATTTGTTCTGTAAGATGTATAATGACTGATAGCACCAGTAAATTAGTTTCAGAACTGAAACTAAAATCATCTGAGATAAAAAAAAATCACTTTTAAAGACAGAACCTATATTCATGTGTAATGAACAGATTCGAAACTACATCTCATTTCTAGGGATTTAAATAGTATCTGCCATGCTCAAACAAGACCACACCACCATCTTACATTAACTCCTCTGGGTCATGTAGATTAAAAAGTGCATTCGCTGAGATTACCTGTAAACATTACACAAGCACTGATAGAGCTAGCTGAAATTAACTGCATATGTTTAAGCCGATCCAGTTTTATAAATTCACATTTGGCTGGGCTGAAGAGATGACATGTTCACTGTACTGTAACCAACAGAATCTACTCTGATGTTTTTATGCATCCTGACTGATTAAAAGGATCTTTTGATGACTGAGAAAATAATATTAAGAACAAATTTTTAAGAAGACCACATTCCCCCTCAATTAAATTGGCTGCTATACTGTAATCTACAACAATGGTGGCAGAAATATATTCCTACTGATATAATTTAGTCGATAGAAATAAAAACCTAATTCTGTCACAAGAGTAAGTAGGACAACCAGAATAGAGGAACACCCATGAATTTCCTTTGTTCTATCACAATTACAGTGACAAAAATATTTATGTTAAGGGAATAGCTGCTGACACTGAGGGAAGTGGGAAGTAAGGTTCTTAAAGATGAAAATAGAAGCTGTGAGCTTTCCCAGGCTGCAGCTTATCTGAAGATATGAACCACTGCACCTACTGAGTCAGTACTAATGAACACTATAATCACTATAATCAAACAAACAAAGCAACTGCACATTAGGAGAGAACCGAACTATTATTTAGAAAGTTTCATTAGGTTTCTATATGGGTAATTATATCAGTGAATGGCTAATCAACACAATGGTTTTTTAAAAGATTTTGCTTTTTTTAAATACGGTTCTGGTCAGAACTCACCTCATCTCTCGTGGCCTCTATTAAACAAGTTCATAAAATAAAAGTGCAGACTGTCTTTCATGTCCTTCAGAATTTGATCTCATTAATAAATCCAATAACCTGCTCTTTGGTTCAGTTTGGTTTCACAGCCATAGTCCTTCCACTTTACCGTAGAGCTACACCCTCCTAAATGAAGACGTCTTAGAAGTGGGTAGGATAATGTGGGCAGACAAGGAAAAAAGGCTCTGCAAGGGACAGGAAGTCTTCAAATATACTGTGAATGTTTACACTTTTAAAATGTATTACACTAGAAGACACGTTGCCATTTATTCCCCTCATTCCATATGTACTTATCCATCATCCTTGCCACTTTCTGAAGCAGTTCTGGAAATCTTGCATGTGTCTTTACGAAGTGTGATCAAACATACCGCAAATGCAGCTGCTGAGCACCACCCCATCAACAAGCAAGTTTGTAACAACATTACATCCATCTCATCCACCAGATCTGGCACCATGCAGCTTCAGGCTCTTCTCCAGTGTCAATGTGACCACGGAGGTCAACACTGTCAACTGGGTCACAGCATCAAGACAGCAACTACAGCACAGCGAAAGACAAGAAAGCAGACTTTCAGAACTGCTTCTGAAAGTGGCAAGAAGAGTGGGATGAGGATGTTCCGAGTGCATGCTAATGTTTAGAAAACTAAATATTCACCGTATATTTTACCACACCTCTTGTATCCACTCCAGCATGCTAAGTTCTACAGGACTGCAAACCCGAATCTCAAACACTGCTTAGAAACCCACTTGCTCTCCATCCTGGTCATCACCACCAACTCAACCATGTAACCTGCTTTTCCCTCTTTCTTTTTGCTCTTAAAAGCCATCACATGGGCAGCTCTAGCTGCTCTGGGACTTGGAAATACAAACAGACCAAGTACCAGACGGCCACCAAACAGCTACCACAGGACTTCTCTTATTTAAGGGGAAACTGAAAACTAATCAGGGGCTGCCACACCCCTCATCCCATTCCCATCCTTTCCCCTAATCCTGCTCAGTGAAATGAGGTTATCACCATGTCTCTTCTGTGGTAAGCACCTCAGGGTGCGCACTAAGCCAATTCCACATTCATTCACTTTAAAATGACTGTAATGAAATACAAAATGCAAAATTTATGCACCAGTAGAATTTAAAAGCATATGTTGCTCTCCCTTGCTTTCATAGAAAAAAAAAAAAACCCTAAAGAACAGAGCTGAATGTACAAACCTAAACCCCAGGGACATGAACAGTCCCATTAGCTGGCAGGGCCTCCATATTTATGTCAAGTCAGCTTGGCGATGGGAATGCACCCAGAGACTAAAGTCAAAATAGTAAACAAAACAATATTTGGACTCTCTAAATTATTACCAAATTTTCATAAAACATTCAATGTATGTATATTTGAGACCAATGATTTTCTAAAGACCATCTGCATCGGATTGAAATGGGATGCTAATAAAGTTTAGATTCATCGGACTCACTGAAGCTGACTCTCTGGATGTACAACTTCGGAAAGATATTTTCAAAGAGTTCCCCCAGATGTTTCCTCTGCAATTAGTAGCATTGTTCTAGGCATTAACAGAACATCTGAACTTCTTCCTTGTAGAGAGATGAAGATGTGCTGAGATGGAAGATAGCATCCAAGCACAGTAACGTAGCCATTAGCCACAGAGCAAAAGAATGGGAAGAAAGGCTAAGACTGCAGGTAACTAAGACTAAAGAAACTAGAAATGCCATGTCTTGGGTCACTAGCTAATTACACCAATTATCCTGATTCTGGCTGGCAACCTCCCCACGTGCTATATTCCATTTGTCTTAAAAATCTGTACAGTAGACCCTTAAGTTATGACCAACCTGACATATAATTTGATTTAATTAGGTTAATGAAGATCCATCTGCCTCTTATTATCTATAGCATGTACCCAGATCTCAACTGTATTCACTGACTTAAACCAGATCTCAGCTGTGTTGACTTACACCCAACTTGAGTCACAACTAGTCCTCAGAACCAATGCAGTTTGTAAGTCAAGGGTCCACTGTGGTTCTGAAATACTAGCTTGTGTGCATGTGGGTCTGTGTGTGTGGTTTTGCTGTTGTTGTACTTATTGCAGCAAAATGGGGACTGAACTGCTTCCCACTGAACTACATCCCCAACACTTTCTCTCTTTTGGTGACACAATCTAAGACACTAAATCAGCCACACTACACGTGAACTTGTGACCCTCCTGGATCTGCCTCCCAGAGTGCTATGATCACAGGCAAATGGCACCATGCCTGGCTAAAACACTAATTGTCTAAACTTCAAATTTTAACTTTTTAACACATTTGTACACCCATACTGCAGAAACAAAGCAGCCATTCTATATGTAACAGTTCTTCAATCAACCAAAAACACATTTCCAAGTTTCATAACAATTGTCCAACATGACAGTACAAGGTAACCAAGTGGGCCCTAACGTCTTCATCTTACTGGTGAAAGAAATGCTGTTCCCAGAAAATCAGGGAGTTCTTCAAGGTCTCAAAGCCCTGAGTCTGACCAGTAACCCACTACTAAGCAATCTTTTAAACCCTGTCTTGTTTCTATGAATACTTTTCAGAAATCAGTAACAACGCTCAGCTCAACTACTGACTTTCCCTACTTCTTAGATATGTTCCTCAAGGACCTTCTGAAATAGATGCTGCCCTCTGTGACCACAGGCTACACGAACACACCTGAAACCCTGGCTGCCCTCCCCTCAGAGGAGTCCTATGGACCACTGGGGAAGCTTTACCTGCTGCATTTACAAACGCAGCACATAAAATGCTGCCATCAAGAGCTGCTGCTCCTGGAATCATCAGGTTCTGCCGGAGAATTTGCTGCGATGCATGTGAAGTACAAGCTACAAGTCTCTCCTCCTTCCAACAATAATTGAGCCTTTATTCTGCAGCATGAATATCGAGGTCATTGTCTGGATCCAATTGGAGAGGGCATGTCCACACAGATGTCAGAAGAGATGAGCACCAATCTGACAGGCTCTTGTGCAACTATCACCTGCTATCAGAGCCGCAATGACAGCTGTGTACATGACAGTGTTGGCCAATCCATCAGTCCTCTGGGCCCAAGTGCTCCCCTAATAGATATGACAAACATATGCCTCACCACCACACAATGGGTGTTTATGACTGTAGGGTTGTTTGCATAACGATCCAATTAATCAATGTTGATAGTCATGTTTTCTTGTAATTGATGGGAAGCCAGAATTGCATAACCCTAGTGAATAACCGTATCTTTAGCCATAGTACAAACTTTGCAAAGAAAAAAGGACCATCATAGCACATACACAAAACCTGCCGAGACAGAAATAACATAACCGTCCCCTTGTCTTGGACACGGGCTTTCTCATTCCCTCTCAGTACAGTCCTCCTTACCTTGGAAAGACTCACATCTTTTGTAGTTTCCAGCTCCCCCACTTCAGGAGCCTCGGTACGTATTTTAAAGAGAGAGTCAGATGGGGCGGAAATGACAGTGGCCTGAAAAACCTCAGAATCTCTCATTTCAAGCAGCATCAGCCAGCTACTACTATATGGGCTGTGCTCTAGAGTCAAGATATCACCAGTGACTTAAGTACAGTGGAGATGTGAATTTTTATTTGCCATTCTTTTCTTTTTATTTTGTTTTGGGATAGTCCTTCCCTTTTTTTTTAATTTTAATTTTAATTTATTTAGTTTTTAGAAAAGGTGAGTCACTAAGTTGCCCGGGCTGGGTTAGATTTGCAATTCCTGAGTGTCAGCTTCCCAGAGTGCTGGGATTACACGTGTAATCCCAGCTACCTCCCACACTTTAAGTTTTAAGTAACAATTTTGTTTTCTCTGACGGTAAACCTGGAGACAAGGACTGCCAGGTTATATACTCCACAGGTGATTCCAGGACAGAGAGGAAGGTGAGGCCAGAAAGGGACCGAAGGTGTCAGCTGCATCCGAGAAATCCCAGAATCCTCCTATGATAAGGACAGATGGCTCCTGTTCTCTGTTGGCTAAAGAACTGACGATTCCTGGCATTGTGCCATGCTCTGCGCAGGCTTCACTCACAGGAAGTGCAGCGACGTCCTCACTCACACCACTGGCGGCACCATTTCAGGTTCCATAAATTCATTTTCCAAGATTGTAACCTGTTCATTACCCACAGTTCTTGCTTTCAAGAAAATGTTCAATAAAAATCTACAGACTGAATGAGTTCATGTGAAAGTCCTATCAGAGCTTCTGGAACTGAATAAATGAATGGCATACTTTTTAATAGAGCTCTGTTAGCCGCAAATATAACCCAAATCAAACTGGGACAAACAGTCCTAAGGTCATCAAGGATCACAATGACTGTTTCTTCCTCCTGCTCCAGGGAGCCTGTGACTCAAAGTTGTTAATCACCAACAAAAATGAACTTTGTTTCCTGAAAAGGTTGACGTATTGTCTCAACTATTACAATTATACATACTCATTCTACGTACCTCTTAATAGTAATAAAGCATTTGGAAAATTGCCTCTAGAAAAGAAAAACAATTCAGTTTCATCATTTCTTACTACCAAAACTGAATTTTCCTTATACCTGATTTAAAAATCCGCTTTTTCTAATAAAAGCTCTGCCTTGCTATTTTTACCTTTCTGTATGGCTCTCAGAGTACTTCCCATTTGAAAAGTACCTGTTCTTGTTGGTACCTGAAGTCTCACATCCTGTATAACACAACTGCATAGGGAAGCATCAAGGGATCAGCAAACATGGGGGAATTGGAGAATTCGAGAACATCCCACAAAGATCAATTGCTTTTGACCCAGCTGCATGAGGCCCTCAGCATAAACAGCAGAGCAGACCGCACACTCCTGCCTACAAAGGACAACAACAAAACAGACATCTAAGGACATATGATGTGGACAGAGTACACACACACAAATGATTCCTATGTAACACTTCATCGAATACTCAAAAAAGTACATAAGTTAAAAATCATAAATTGTTGATTTCTGGAATTTCTCACTTACCATTGGGGACTACAGTTGATAATAAATAAATGACACTTTGCAGAACGAAACCACAGGGTGGGGGGTACTGTGAAAAAAATCTGTGAAGACATTCTTACTAAAAACAAACTAAGTCATATAAGTAGAAATAATTAGGTACAGTCTGTAATTGCTAAGAACACCCTGCATTGGGAAATCTGTGCCTATTAGTTCCCACTAACTGTTTTTTTTTTTAATGATCTTAGGAAGAAATTGATCTTGATATAAAATAATTTCTAACAGACTGTAACAGATTCAAAAAGAGATATAGATCTTTTCAGGAGATCCACCCAGAGAGGCAAATGGTGAACACATTTTGATAGGAACTCAATGCACTGACCTCATTCCAGTCTTCCAGTTGGTAACTGGAAGATCATGTTGACTTTTAACCCTGCTACGGAAGGCATGAGCCAGTGCGCCTGAACCGAACACGTATTACAAATTTCTTGGAGGGTTGGGTGGGGAATTAAGGCTACTAAAGTCTAAAAATATTTTTCAAAGAAAGTAATAATCTTGAATTGACCCAGAAACATTGTTTAAAAAGAAACGTAGTTGCCCATGTCTTAAGGGAAGCAGAATACTGAGCAGTAACCAGCCAGTTTGATGCACCTTACCCAGCCCTATAAGGAACAGAATCTAATCTCCTCTGATGGAATGACAGCCCAGGAGATCAAGGGAATGAAGCAAAAGGCAATTTATATTTGGACTGTTACAAACCTTCTGATTCTGTCCCTTGTGACATAATCGTCAATAAACTGAGAAAAGAGGATCTACGCGGCATAGCTAGGAAGTGGCAAGAAGGTTATGGCTGGTGACAGCTGTTGATGATGAGATGCTGCCTCAAAGGATGCGTCACGAATGGGCCCCACTGAGGTCAGTCCTGGGCAGTGTCTGGTGGGCATTTTCCGTGAATGACCTGGAATAATTAACACTAACACTAATTGTGAGTAGAAGACCAGACTAAGAGGAAGGGTGAAAGGAAAGGAGAAAGACAGGCCATAAGATTCACAAGCCAGGAAGGAACACTGTATCAGAATCCAAAATGACCTTGAATGCCTAAAAAGAAGTCATGAACAGAATGCATTTCGGGGAATAGTGTAAAGTGTGCTCTTTTTCTTTCTTCTTTTCCTTCCCTCTTCTTCCACAGGATGTAAGGCCTGCTCTTGTCCCTTAAACAGCAATATTTATTTATTTGGTAACTATAAGAAAGATGTTTCCGAGGTTTCAGGGTTATTAAACAATAATCTTCTGCTATCTAATGCCACAGAAATCATTTAAAAGGAAAGGATGCCGTTGTCTGGTAATGAATGCTGCTCCTTTGTTCCTGATTCATCTTCCTCCTGCTTTCTAGTCTAAACTGTTTACTTCACTCACTATCATATGTCTTCACCTTCCTCTGCCCCAGAACACTAGAGAATAATCTGACTTATCTACCTGTTTCCTCCCACTCCAAATTGTTCATCTCCAACAGAACAACAGTCCTAGATTACGCACCTTTGTGTCTACACATCACAGTACCTGACACACAATGGATGCTCAAAAAACGCTTATGATTAAGAGCTGAAGAGCAAGAGTGGTGAGAGGGAGAACTGCTCTAAGTGGAGGGAAGAGAAGAAGGTGAGAAGAAAGGGAAGTAGCAAAGATGCTCCAAGGAAGATCAGGGAGAAGGTAACGATCTAAAGGTCAATAATAATGTCCCAGAAAGACTAAGATGAGAAGCACCAATAGCACCAATAAAATTAAGAAACAAAGTGAGTGAAAACACAGCACAGCCACCCAAGGGGAGTGACAGCACAAGGGAGTGGGTTTGGAGACCCCAGAACCAACTGTACTTTACCCACGAACCTACATAGGCCCAAGTGACACAGACTCCTGAGAAGAGAACCTCTTCCCTGGAGAAGTGGTGTTCAAAAAGAGATCCACAGACACCACACAGCTAGGGAGAGACACCTGGAAGCCAAAACTATGGTAAGGACTAGTTAGAACTCCTTCCCCTCAGTAAGGGGAGGGAACACATGACTGAATTGAACCTCAACGCCTACTTCTATGTGCATCTATGCAGTTGTCTGGAGAAACTGTTTATTCCAACATACAGCAGCTTAGAACAACTGTGTAACTTTTTGTCTGTAACTACTTCTCCTTATTCAATGAATCTCCTTATCAAATACATCCAGATCTGCCTCTATTTCCTTGTGGCTCCGATTCTGGTGAAACACAAGAATTGTCATTAGTGTACATTTTTAAGTGATATCACTTCATACAAATTGGCTTTTCTTTCCATTTCACTTCATGTCTACTGAGGGAAAGGATAGAAAGAGAGGAAGAGGTACCATGGAAAAAAGTGATAGAACATGACCACTTATCCAAAAACCCCACTTCTGATACAATCTGCTTCTAAGTCTTCAAATCACTCCCCTGCTTCTACTATCATAAACTGTACTGGCTTACCATCAGTCACAGAGAGTGATATGCTACTGAAATCCAAAGTAACCCATAAAGTCAAAAATGGACAGTAATAAATAACTGCACTGAGTGAGACTCAAAATGTGAGCTAATCACTCCCAATAGCTGGTTTAAATGGTAAAACAATTTCAGATCACTCAAACAAGAAGAATGTTCACAAACTGAAACAGAAGTATCCAGAAGGGATGTAAAAATTTAAATATTTAATCATCAAAATAAAATAGTAACTTAAATATAACCACATCAGTCTGCTGCATACAAATCTTACTAATCATGAGCTCCAGAAGAATATTATAATATTTAAAATATTCCTATAGGTGTCAGGTTATGATTTCTTTTCATCCCCTGCACAAAATCATACCTAGGCAAATGCTAAGTCACTGTATTTCCAGAAGCAATAGTGTTCATATAACTCTTAAGTGAAAGCAATCAAGTCATTTTGAATATCTGATTCCAAGGCCCTAACCCAACGGGTGAAAATGAAAAAGTACAAACATGTGCCTGATTAGAAAAATAGTTATAATAGGCCTCACTGCTGTTATTATTGAATGTACAAGTGAAATAATCATTAGCCTCTTTTAACCACCGCAAAACACCCTATGGTGGCACTTGACTGAGTGGATGCGTTTCTGTACACAGTCGCTGCACTAATGGAACAGACATTTACCCTATAACAAAGGAGACTCCAGTGTCAGCCTCGGGGTTCACAGTAATTCCGGAGGCACGAGCCACTGCCAAGAGTTCTACATGATGCCCCTGCTAATCTGTTTACTGGCTAGGCCCTTCTGCCTCCTCAAAACAGCAACATCACTCACAGGACAAATTATTGATAAATTGTGGAATCCCAAACAAAGATAAGCAGAGAATTAAAAATCCATAACAGACATTAGCTTTAGGAAACACACTCAGCAGAAGATGATTGTTGGTCTGAATCCAGTTTTCTCCTTAGGCATTTCAAGACACAAAGGTCCGCTCATCACGGGACCCTGAGGCACAGAACCCGCTCACAAATGCGAAGTGCAGGGGATAATCTACAAACACGGGACAGAACGCTGACCCTCCCAGTGATCTCTCCTCACCTCCTCCCCAGGATGGCAAGCTAGCAATGTCATTATAGGGCATAAAACAGCGTTCAGGAACCGTTCCTAAAGGATATCATTCTTCCTCACCACCGTGTTGCTATGGTAACTGAACCAATCAAGCTTCTTCACAAAGGCTTTTCTGTCAAGTTCTGTGGGCAAATTCATATAGAAAGTGTAACTCAACGAAATTAACGCTGTATTTGTTACCCCGTTAGAAACAGGTGAGAGACATAAATCTTCTCAAAAATTTTGGAAACATGTACTCTTCTCTTACCAACATCTTAAAATAAATTTCAGGCTTTTAACATACTAGAAAGGTCCTTCCTCAGAAAGAAAAGGAAAAGAATCTACCTACAGGACACACCCTTTCCTAAGTGGATTCCTGTCATCTGGTAGTTGAGGTGAAGAATTCTCCCATCTTAACTTATCTTTTATTATCACTTTGTTGCAAACCTGTGCTTCAGGTCCACTTGTGTAACAGGTGTAACTTACGTGAAGAAAATTCTAGCATTCACCACCTACTACCACAGGCAGAAGAGGTGAGGAACCAACACATTCCTTTTACTAAAGGTATTATGTATATTGGAGTTGGGAGGTTTGGGGGACATGGAAATTGGGAAAAATGAGAATTAAGTCATGTCATGTACAGGCACAAATTCTCAATGTTGATTGTAATCACAACATGTATATAAAATGTACCAATAAAATCAACTTTTTAAAAAAGTTATTTCCCTATAGCAAAATGCCATGAAGCTACTTGATGGATTACAGTCCTAGAGTTGAAAGTGTTTTAGGTACAAGACATGATTTTAATAACTATATGTATTTCTATATGAAACCCTGTTTATTCATTTCAATTCTTAAAAATCAAAACAAAAAATGAGCACAAGTCTTCACAAAGTTTGACACTCAGCTAGTCGGTCAATGGATTTTATGGAAAAAGGATATTCCATTCTGTTCAGTAAATTCTAAATATTTTTATCTTTCACTTTACTCAGAGGTGCACAGAGAAACTCTAACTTTCAGGCCTACAAGTCCTATACTTTAGACATGTAAGAAATGTATTTTCATTTTCATAGAAGGAGGAGAAGATACCTACTAGGCATGTTGGGTGCAGATACTGGGTCCAGCCTACCCTCTCACATCACCTTGAATTGTACATCAGTGTTGCCTTATTTCAAAATACTTTAAAACTGGATTTTCAAGATACTTGAAAACTGGATTTTCCCCCAAGACACTTGACAACTATGATTGGCTTGGAAACAATACCCAGACCAAACATGTACAACCAAAATCAGTTCTTTCACATTTTTCAAAGGCAAAAGCATCGTCAATAACATGAAAAGTTAACCTGAGTAGACATCACACTTCCAGAGGGTGAACTACAGCTCAAGGTGAATGCAGCACAGCAGAAGTATTTTCATGGCACTTCAGCTAGAATTCACCTGGAAACCTAAAACCCAGTGAAGGGCTCAGCGACAAAGCCCTTGCTCCACACCGAGAGGCCTGAGTGCCGTCCCCAGCGCCACAAAAAACACACAAAGGCTGGGCGCACAACGTGGCTGTGGGAACCTGCCCAGTGTACCAGGCTCTGAGTGTGACCTCAGCACCGCCCAACAAATCAACAACACTCAGAAGATCTGAAGCCCTGCATGAATCAAAACTGTACATTTTCATTTCTAAGTGTTTAACCTCAATAAGCTAATATCAATCTAAACCCTGGAAAAATATCACTTTAAGTAACTTTACCTAGAAATATGAAATCACACACCTAACCCTAAATAATGAGAACACTTCATATATATGTGATAAGTGGAAATTCAGCGATGTGTATGATCTGCGTCTCCTTCACTCTCTCTGTAATTTTGGTGGATAGGCAGGAAGGTATTCAGAGAATAAAGGCAAGCTTAATTGAATTTAACAGCACATTCATTATTAACTTTGCCTTTTATATTAGCTGTTCACATATTACCTCTATATGCACTTCACACTCACAGTAATGCTGGTATGTGTGTATTCTCATTGTTTACAAACTAACAGAGGATCTGATAGGTTAAGCTTCTGCCAAAAGTCACTCTGTGGTTAATGTGGGCACCAAAAGTAACTGAGGCCTATTGAATTAGCATCATGTCTGTCATCCCTCAGAACAACACATCTCTACGTGTACACCTGGCAAGATCAACTTTCCATACTAGGTAACTGTTGCTAATATACTTTGATGACATGTATAATTTGCACAAATAATTAACCTGGCTTTAGTAATTGCAATTTCCCTTTAGTGAGCCATATGACTGGGGGAGGAGCCTTGCTAGGGGCTGAGCCCAGGACCACCGAGCTTTATCTCCAGCCCATCTTTCTTTTCTTTCTTTCTTTCTTTCTTTCTTTCTTTCTTTCTTTCTTTCTTTCTTTCTTTCTTTCTTTCTTTCTTTCTTTCTTTCTTCCTTTCTCTTTCCTTTCTTTTTCTTCCTTCCTTCCTTCCTTCCTTCCTTCCTTTCTTTCTTTCTTTCTTTCTTTCTTTCTTTCTTTCTTTCTTTCTTTCTTTCTCTTTCTTTACTTATTGGCTTTATTTGTTGAGCAAGAGTCCTACAAAGTCGGTCATTTCCCCAAGTTGGGCTCAAACTTGTGATTTTCCTGCCTCAGCCTCCCAAAGTGCTAGGATTATTAGGAGTGCACTATCACACCCAGCTTATCTTGCCATATTTTACAGGAAATATGGTCATTTCTACTCACATGCAATTACTCCTGTAGGATTCCACTGGTGTAATTTAGAGGAAGACAGTCTCTTCTCAGTGACAGAGCACCATAGTCCTCTCCGCACAAACTCTGACTGGTGGGCTGGACATAAAATATCACCACCCCGGAAAAAGGCAGGAAGTGCTAAGACATCATGGTCTAACAAGTTGAACATTCAAAGGAAAGAGACACAAGCCTTATCCTTCAGCTTGGTAAGATGAAAGAAAAGCATTAGCTTAGAGGATGGGCAAAGCAGAACCTCTTCAGAGTGGGAAGAGTTACTGGGCAGTATATTACGCATCTCACTTTGAATAAATGGAATTATGACATACATAAAAACACTTCTGATAGAGCACGCTTTATATTGACATATTTCACACTAGCAGGTTTCTCTAGTGTACAAGCTCCCAGAAAAACGTGGAGCACGTGTTAACCTCCTACATTCCTCTGGAATCACTCGCAGATTTACCCAGCAGAGTCTTGCTCAAGCCAGACCCCTTGGTGACACAGCAGGTGTGAAGTTCTCCAGAACTGGGTTATCAGATAATGTTTTTGTCTGACATAAGCAGAGAGCATAAAACGTGGAGAAAGATGACTGTGGGTCTCTCACGTGTCTTGTTCTCCTGTCCACACAATGCTACGCTCCAAAGCCACGTGTCGATTAAGTATGCAGCCCATGACAACCGCATTGAGTGCTGTGGCTTCTGCACTCTTAGAGTAGCCACTGAGCAGAGGACAACACTGTCTCTGAGGCTACAGGTTAGATAAAACTTCATCCTCTCTTTGTAAGAACAAGGAAAAAGATATAGATACCACAGATAACCGGATTTGCCAAATATTAATATTTGCTAACTACACAAATATGTTTGGATGTACGAAAGGTAATCATTTCATTTTATATTTATATATATATATATGCACATACACATCATATATAAACCATCATATTGTGCACAATACTCTCTACTTTTCTGTTCATTAAATAAAATTTTAATATCTATTTCATATAGCCATTTTATAATGCGGATGTAATTATTATGACCACTGTACCAGTCTGAAAACTGAGGCATAAGTCAAATACGACAGCACATACTTATAACCCTTGCACTCGGGGAGGCTGAGGCAGAAGGACTGCAAGTTTACACCAGCCTGGGAAAACTTGGGAATAATCCACATGTCTTCTCGTCTCCCCTCTGCTGCTAACAACTGTACAGCCTAGCTCTTGAGCCTTTCGTACTTCCTAACAACACAGCTATCAACCCAGGGATCCTTTCTCCCTCAGGAATCATGTGAAACTAAACATGCTTCCTTGAAGTTTCCTCAAGGATGAGTTTGATCAGGGCCGTATGATGTCAGGAAAGGCTCTTTCTAAAAAAATCATCTGTGTGCATTCTCTCCTTCAACTGTAACCTTAAAAGAATTTCCCAGTATTTCTTTTGAAAATTTGTCTCCAGGGCAGGGTACAGCTCAGTGGCCGCATACCACTCGTCCACGACTAAAACTTTGATTCCCTGTGGGAGTGCTAGTATTCAATAACTGATACTTGGGGATGCTTTAAAATTATCAGAGAAAAAAATTTTCATCATTAAATCTAGAACAAAATGGGATCTTTTGTAAGATAATGACTCATTATTACTAACAAATCAATAACAAATGGCAAATTACCACGCAGACACATATTCCCCTCAAACTTGAGTGAGTTTTCCCTTTACATCTTAATAAAACCACAGTACTAGGAAACCAGGCCAAAGTCTAAAGGCATGCTGCAGGCACGGGCAGTTACAGGATTGATTCTCACTGCTTTGCTTAACATGAAAATTACTGTAAAAGTTGAAAGCCCACTTTAAGTTGTTTGTGTTTTGCCAAATAAACATTTCCTGGCCTCCAGCTCTTCCATGATTGCACAGGAGACTATTCTTTCTGCCATTTCTGACCTTGTACCACGTGAGTCTCTGACAATCCCGCACCCCAGTGATTTAGATGTCTGTCTTCTTTGACTTTTGCCCCTGGAACATTTCTCCACACCCCGTAATAGCTGCCTTGGCCAGGGCTCTAGTACCTATCAAAGCAAACACAGATAAAGAAACAAAAGGCTACAAGAACTGGGAATAAAACGGTAAAGTGCAAACTGATGTAAACGTGTTCTGGCAGAGAAAGTGCACTTTGCACTGCGCACAGCCAGGCGCTCGCTACGATTTGGAAATTCCCCAAGAGAGAGAAGAGGATTGTGGCATTTATACTTTCACGGGAAGGTTAAGCACATAATGACCGCAGGCAAACATGAAAACACTGCGACCGAAGGGGGGCACTGAGACGGACCACTGCGAGAAGCACACTGACACAGCTGTTAGCGGTAACACGTCATATGAGTGGGCCTGCACCATGCGTGAATCTTCGTGACCCTCCGTGGGGCCTATTATTTTTCACTCCCAAATTACATATAAGGAAACCAAAGCTGACAGAGGTTAAGCAATGTGCCCAGCATTTCGCAGCTGATAACAGGGTAGGAGTTGAATCTAGTCCTATTAATCTCCAAAGTCCCCAGCCTCCAGAGTCCCTAGACGTACTAGTCATGTTCTCTAGGCTGGCACAATTTAACGGGTTAGAAAATACCAGAGGTGTACAGAGTTCCACTCCTCCAAAGCAAACCCGACTGCCAGAGTGCATACTGTAGTACTTCTGAAATATGTGTCTAGTCATGTCGGTCGTCTGGGTTCAATCTTGCAACGCTTTCCCTCTACAACTAAAGAAATTATACGTGCTCCAGGAAATATGCAGCATGCAGTGTTATTTTTTTTTTTTTACATATTACAGTGGCCCTTTCTTGTGTGCTAGGCTCCTGCACTAGACCCCCATGAGACCATACTCAAAGTCAAAATGGAACATTCGTGCTGAAGAAACAATAAACAAACAAGCAAACAAACCATTCGGTCTCTCTCTGCCCGTCCTAAAAGTCAGGAGAAGAAGGTGATAGCAAGTTTGCTCAAGGGGCCAGTTCAATTCCCATAAAAATAAAAAGCTTTAATTCTTACCGAAAAAAGCAAGCTGAAGTCACCAGCCATGAACCAACCTGTTAGTTTACTATGGCTCAGTGTCCCGGGTCCTCAGCTTCCAAAGAAAGTGACTTCTGAAAGGGCCAACAATTTTGGTTCTTCGTGCTGCTCGCTTCAGTGCCTCCCTTCTGTTTTACGGAAGGAAGTACCGACCTGGTCCGGAAGTCACGAAATACCAACCAGTTCTGATCTCTGCGCTAGGCGGCCGTGATCCTGGCTGTGCGCGGCGTCCCTTCCACTTTACCAGCCAGCAGCAGCTCCCGGGGCGCCCCTCGGAACCGCTCTTCTCCTCCCCGCTCAGGTTCACCGTGCGCGCCGGCTGGCTCGTTAGCACGCAGCCTGCCAGCCCTCTGGCTCTACAGACATGTCAGCCCCAGCCTCGGGCTCCGGGCCCTGTGCCCCTCTTCGCCTGACACCTCTGAAGGACTCCATCTCGCCCCAGCTCTAGGCCACCCGTGTTCCCAGGTTTCACGAGCTTTTGTTTCCACAGCAACCACGCCTCTGAGTCATATGACAAAGGCTCCCTCTCCTCTCCTCCCAGCCCTTCCCCCACCCGTATTTCGCGGGCATTTTAAACCAAAGGTTTTCCAAGTGACTTCCCCATTCCCTGCATGTTCACGTGTCACCCTTGCCATCTAGACAAAAGCCAGCATCCAACTGTACTTTCTCTCCGGATCCGTCTCTTCTTCCACCTCATCTCCACAGCCACCACCGCCTTTCTTCTGAATTACCTGTGAAGCTTCCTGAATGCTCTTCCTACTTCTGGTCCTGTTACCTCCCCAACTGTTCTTTATACAGAAGCTAGAGCGATCTTGCAAAAACGAAATCCAGGGTGTCGCTCCTCTGCCTACAACGCTTTTCCATTCAGCCTCCTTACCGAGGCCCGCGAGGCCAGGGCTATCGGACCTCCTGCCCAGCCCTCCCCACCCGAGTCCCTTTCCCCTCTCCAGACTAGCACCTGCAGCCCCGCTGGCCTTCCCTTAATTGTTGAGCGCTATTTCCGGCCGCCTGCCCTCCCTGTATGCTGATGGCCGCTGCATGGATTACCTCTCACCTCTTATCTGACTCTAGCCTGGTCGGGCACTTGCACAGTGACACGCAGAAGTTCGCTCTGACGGTCACCGAATCGGCGGTCGGGGCACAGGGAAGACACTCCGCGAGTCTCAGAGTTCCAAGCCTGCATAAACCGGCCCCTGACTGCCACTCGCAACGGCCCAAGCCCACACTCCCACTCTCCACATGCCTTTAAGAGGCCTGAAGGATACACAGTCGATGTGCTTATTTGCCAGCGGCTGCTCCCTCCACCCGGAACGTTCTTCCTCCTCTTCTTCAAACTATGAAGCTACCACTCACTCTCCGGCTCAAACTGGCATCTTTTCCTCTGCGCCTCGTCCCCACTGCACACACAGCCGCTCGCTCGGCAGAGTCGATCACTGTCTTGAACAAGTTCACTGGTAGTCAACGAGTGCCGCACTGGGGTGCTCTTCTCTCCGCCACCGGGCTCAGTTCTCCTCCGCTGTCCACAGTTCCATTTCGCGGATCGACCCCCACACCCAACATAACAAATGACTCAGCCTATGAATGCATTCATTAGTCAAGAATTTTGTCATTCGGCCACAATATTAACAAATTTCTCTTTTCTCCTGGACTTTACAAAGAAAACCAGCACATCATTTATATTCCAAAGCAGATCATACCTTTAATCTACAGAAACTTTTATATATATATATATATATATATATATATATATATATATATATATATGTAAAATTTATATTATGGCGCTTCATTCAAAGATATATTTTTAATCACTAGAGGTTATTAAAATTTTCAAATTAAACTAAACATGGATCTAATCCAATTAAGCCATGGCTAAATGAACTTGAATAGAATCCATTTAAAATAATAGGCCTGAAATTATGTGGAAGAGCATCTTCCTTGAAATATCTACATTTTCATAATTGTTAGGACTATATCCCAAAGCATTTTTAATTAGCACTTATCACCATCCTCAAAATAATAATAAGATAATAAATTCAATAATGCGGTGGGCACTGTTTGATCTATTTTGCTAATGTATCTATTATTAAAAAGGAACGTAAATCCCATGAAAGCCTTTTGGTTATGCAATCCGTAAATGAAGAGTCTGATGTTCTGATTATGAACCGCAGGGCCTGGCGTAAAGTGAATCGCTTCTGTCTTCAAAGGGCTTACCGCTTTGAAACTGTTGATATTTAAATAAGTCAAATTGAACATGACTATCTGGTACAGAATGCATATCTGCATCCTCCTGAACTCCTATGCTGACACTGTAATAGCTCACATGCCGGTGCCTGAAGATAATCCTGGGAAGCAATTAACTGTGTCATCCACAGAGCCCACAGATCCATGCCTTTGTAAGGAGAGGCATGTGGTGGCACTGGCCAAACACAGATCTGGGGCTCAGTGGAACAGATCAGACGATGAGAAATAACACCAAACGTACTCCTACCTACTTTTGACAGAGGGGCCAAACACATTCACTGGAAGAAAGGCAGCGTCTTCAATAAATGGTGCTAGAAAACTTGGCTTTTTACATCCCAAACACTAAAACTAGATCCATGTCACTCCCCATCTCTAAACTAAAACTCCAAATGGATCAAAGATCTTAAGTATTAAAACAGAAACACTAAAGCAGCTGGAAGAGAGAATCAGTAAAACGCTTGAGGATATAGGAGTAGGAAAAGACTTTATGAATGAAACCTAGATCACACAGGAAATACTACAAAGAACCAACAACTGGGATCTCCTCTTATTAAAAAGCTTTTGCACAGCAAAGGAAATCACCAACAAAGTGAAGAGGCAACCCACACAGTGGGAAATAATTTTGGCCAGTGTTTCCTCAAAAAATTAATATCTGGAACACATAATGAACTGAAAAATCAAGCCCCCCAAATTTAAAGACAGAATCTATAAATGGGCAGGTAAACATATTTTTCAGATGAAGTCAAAACAGCAAATGAACATATGGAAAAATGTTCAACATCACAGGTCATTCAAGAGATGCAGATGAAAGCAACCCTAAGATTCTACCTCACTCCAGAAAGAATGGCTGCTATCAAGAAGCCAACTAATAACATATGCTGCCAGGGCTTAGGGGAGAGAGGAACCATTCTCCACTATTGGTGGAAGTGCAAACCGATGAAACCACTGCAGAAATCAGTGTGGAGATTCCTCAAAAAACTATGGTTACAGGTCCCATTTGACCCAGCTATTCTGCTTCTCAGTGTCTTCCCAAAAGAAGAAAAGGAGGGCTGGAGATTTAGCTCAGTGGTTCCGGCGCCTGCCTCGCAAGCGCAAGGTCCTGAGTTCAATCCCAGTAACCACATACAATGCTGGGCGTGGTGACTCAACCCCACCAGCAGTCAATACCACATACCACAGTGCCAGGTGTGGTGGCTCACACTTGTAATATCCCAGCACTCGGGAGGCAAAGGCAGGAGAATTGCTGAGTTCCAGGCTTGCCTGGACTACATAGTGAGCTGAGGCCCAGCCTGAACTACAAAGCGAGACCCTATCTCAAAAAAAAAAAAAAAAAAGAAGAAGGAGAAGAAAAGGAATAATTTATACTCAAATGGATGTACCTTCAGGACATACTCATAAGTGTACTAAGTAGGTCACGATGTGCAAATATTGTAATTTTCTCTGATATGAGAAACTGAAGTTATTAATGTGTCCTAGAGTGCATGATTGCTACTGTGAAATAGTAAATATTCAAAGGGTAATGGCGCCCAGGGGTAAATAATGAAGAAAGAAAAAAACTGAAGGGGTAAAAAAAAGGAAACAAAGCTTGTATATATAGGGGCGAGAGGTGGTAGGGTGGGTAGAGTAAGGGGAAAAATAAGAATTAAGTTGTGTCATATACTGGTACAAATTCTGAATGTGGAGTGTAATTGTAATGTGTATATATAATGTACCAATAAAGTGTACCAATACAAAAAATAAAAAATAAAAAGAATTAAAGGAATCATCCATAGCAATGTGTGAGGACCCGTGTTTATAGCAGTATAGTTTATAATTGCTAAATCTTAGAAAAAACTCAAATGCCCATTAACTGATGAATGAATAAAAAAGATGTAGTTCTTTTAAATCCATAATGGACTACTACTCAGCCATAAAGAAGAATAAACTTGAGACATTTCTAGGTAAATGGATGCACCTTGAAACAATACTCTTGAAATAAACCAAGCATACATGTGTAAATAGTGCATTGTTTGTCTGGTGCCTCTGAAGAAGGAGAAGAAAAGGAATAATTTATACTCAAATGGATGTACCTTCAGGACATACTCATAAGTGTACTAAGTAGGTCATGATGTGCAAATATTGTAATTTTCTCTGATATGAGAAACTGAAGTTATTAATGTGTCCTAGAGTGCATGATTGCTACTGTGAAATAGTAAATATTCAAAGGGTAATGGGGCCACTGAAAGTGAAAATATGGACCAAAAGTTCTTATCATGAAACAGGAAGAAACTTTTCAAACTTATACTGTGAGATACTTTATTAATAGTTAAAATGTTTTGTGCAAAAAAGGTATAGTATTATTAGGAAATGATCTGACTAGTAAAAATGAATATATTTCAAGGTCTTTTCCTCAGTGTACTTTTGTTATTCTCTAATTATTTGCTATAAAAATTATTTTTTCATAGAACAGCTTTTGTATTTTCTTTAATACCTACATTAAAATATTTTATTTATAAAAAACAAAGCTAGGGCCAGAGGGTTAGCTCAGTGGTTCCAGCACCTGCCTCGCAAGCCCAAGGTCCTGAGTTCGATCCCCCCCACCCCGTAACCACATATAATGCTGGGCATGGCGACACACCTACCAACAATCAACACCGCATACCACAATGCCGGACATGGTGGCTCACGCCTGTAATCCCAGCACTCGGGAGGCAGAGACAGGAGGATTGCTGAGTTCGTGGCGGCTTGCCTGGGCACCATAGTGAGCTCAGGGCCAGCCTGAACTACAAAGCGAGACCCTGTCTCAAAAAGCAAAAAAAAAAAAAAGCCTACAGGAGACCATCATCTTCTCTCTGCCATATAAGGGCACAGCGAGGACCTCACCTAGAAAAGGAGTTAGCTGGCACCCTGACCTTGGTGTTTCAGCCTCCAACTCTGAGGAGCAAACCCATTGCATAATTGTGACTATGTCTGGGTCAAGCTTTCCTGCCTGAAGGCCAGTGAGGGCAAATCCGCACCCGAGGAATGACTCTTCTCTTCGTCTCCTGTAACAACAAAGACCCCAGAGGTCCTACACACTGTGATGCTCCAGGACAGAACTATTCCAGGACCTTTATGTACAAAATTCCTGGAGGGCCATTGTTGACATCCGTCCTGTCCTCTGAGTCTTTTGTTACTGGAGATATACATAATAAAAGGAATGGCAAGGGAGGGTGGGAGAGCATCCTTGCTACCCACAGTAGCATGGATCAGGTTCAAGCTCAGCTTCTTCTCTAAGTCTGATTTCTGCCTACTTTTAATTAATTTGCCTTGTGCTCTCAGGCTCACAGAAGACTACAACTTAACTGCAGAGGTTCTAGTTATATCCGCTTCACCTGCTCCCTACATCCAGCTATGAGAAATAATTTTGTTGCGTAATCATCCAGACTGTGGAATCGCGTTACAGGGCCCCACACAGATACAGACAGGATGGGACTGGTACGCGAGGTCCAATGGACACTGTACTCCCTGGGGAAAGGACCAGATCACTACACAAGTGCTCTTGGCTTCTATGGCCGCTAGAGAATCAGATGTCAAAAAGTGAGAGAGTAACAGATTTTCTTTTAATTGTTTACATACGTGTCTCTAAAACTATAAAAAAATACTAATAATAAACCATGCAGCCCCTTTTTGGTCTGGATTCATTGTAGAGCTTTCACCTTTGCAACAAGATACAATGAAACGTGCCATATAAATCTGGGATATGCTGTTCCCAAGCAAACTCAGACAACTTGAGCCATTGGTGCTTTGACCATCACAACCTCTGTCGTCAAGGGTATTCCGTAAGATGCAATACCAGTCTTAAAAAGAAAGAAACACTCTTGGAAATATAGTGCCATATTCCACAACAATGCTACCTATATATCACATACGTCTGTGTTGATTTACTGTTGAGAGCTTACCAACTTAATAATTACCACTAAAGGCTTCTTAATTACCTGTGTAAATTATTGCCATATTTTAAAAACAGACTATGATTTGTAGAGTGAGCTATCTAGATTTTAAATTTATCTGGTTGAGCTTTCAGATGCATGTGTGTATATAGCTCCCATCCGGATCAACACACGGAAAAGATCTTTCAGCCCAGTAAGCTCCCCATGTTGTTGGCCCATCGTCTTCTGTCTCCCCACTTCCTTTCCATCTCATAGAGACCACCTGAGTCGTGATTTCTGTCACCATAGATTAGCTCTACAATAAGAACATTTCTATCTGACATTGTTTTAATTCGTATTTTACATTCACTAAGTCTTTTTAAGGTTTTAAACATCTCTGTGAAGTGCAAATTATGCTAACGCTCATTTGGCAGATGAGAAAACGAGCCAAAATCGATTGAGTAACCCACCTGACGGGTCACTGCCTCTGAATGTCCGGAGAGCTGAGCTGCAGACCCAGAACTTTGGTTCCGGACACCAAGCTCTTTTCCACTTTGTTTTATTCCCTTTGAATACTATTGTGTGATTTGTTTATCGAGATTATTTTGAAGTGCAGCACTTGAAGGAATAATAAATCCAAGGATAAAAAACTATGGAGAATTTTACAGCAATTCTGAAAGAGACTTCTAGCTCTTTCAAGGAACTAGACAAGAAAAAGAAGTCCTGATATTAAGAAGCAAGAATTAAATGAGAAACAGGAAGTAGAAAGAGGGCTGTTTCATAGTTTAAATGACAAACATGCTTTAGAGTATTGGAGAACTAGTCCTCTGAAGAAATCTGATAAGCCAGCTCCACAGTTAGGAATGGAACTTAGAAAACGTGTCCCCTTAGCAGGAAAGCCAGTTACCACTGAGTCCAACTCCTACCTGTTGCAGATAAGAAAACGGAGGCTCCAGGAGCTCAGTTGCTTTGCCAAAGTCACAAGTGTGGCTGGAACAAAATCAGCCCCAGCAGCTATGTGTGCAGCTGATAATGAAGGTAATATTTCTAGAACACTTTACTGTGTGCCAAGCACTGAGTTCAGCAGTTGGGCTGGGTTATTTTAACAAATCCGCACTATCACCTAAGACACAGGTAGGACATATTTGGATTGGATTAAGCTGACTTTAACTGGATAATGATCAAGTCTTGCGCATACTATCTGTGCTGAAACTCAATTTTGCATTTCCACAGAAAATGTGATAGTAGCACGTAAATAACATTAAAGCTGCCTCTATTTTAACGACCTCAAAATGCTTTTCCAGCAGGATAACTGATTCAGTAGTTATAAACTAATAAAATGCATAGCCAGTGGCCCATAAGAAAGCACAGGCAAGGTAGGTGGAAAGAAGGGGCCTTTTCTCGAACGACATCCTAAATATTCAAAGCCCCCACCTAATCGGCATCTATCTAATCAATATCGATCTAATCATATACTCTTTAGTGTATGCTCCCTTCACCTGCCACAAACAAAGTGTAAACTGGTCACAATCAAGTTTTGTTGCTCTTAAATTAGATTTTTTTGGAAAGAAATACATTTTAGAAGCATTTGACCTGTTCTGTGTGCACAGTTCCCATCCGTTAGCCAGTTTATAATCACATTTAGAAATGCATTTATGTTGTGTGCCGCGCTACCTACCACATGGCTGAAAGGAAAATGGCTGTTACAGTCGACGGTGTTCCCCAGTGTATTATGCAGCCCTTCGTACCAAGTCACAGCGCACAGCGTGTCCCCAGCAAAGCAGGAGGAGGGACAACTTAAGACCAAAGTGCAGAGTTGACCTACCCTGACCCTCCCGAGGGAGGCAGCCCGGAGAGGGGCTGAGCCGGCCTCGAGGTCACGCTGGGAGGTGGGAGGTGCGATGGGCCTCGCGGAGCCGCTGGATTCTTTCAACTCTTAACTTCATCCTTTCAGTGCAACTCTTGCCAGGATCAAAATAACCACAGGTAACTGCGCAACAGCAGCGCGTCTGTCAGAAGTTTTGGAAGGAAGAAGGCCGGGAGGAGGGGCAGAAATAAAAGAGGCAAAAGGAGTGGAGGAGAGGGGTGGAAGGAAAAGAAATCCACACAGCGTGCCCAAGGAGCCCTGAATATGTCACAAGCCGGGTACCCTGGGGGGGCTGAGGCCGCTCCTCTCCCAACAGGCAAGGCTTTGGTTTTACTAAGAGACGGGAACGAGGGGAGGAATGGCATCTGATGGAAACTCCCCACCAAAACTGCGGCAAACTGAGTCCCCACTTGTTCACAGATCTGCTTCTGCTCATTATCTTTGTGGGGGCTGCTTCTCGAATCCCAAGAGAAAAGTCAGGAAATGTCTCATGCTAGCGGAGCTGGTTAAAAACCGGAAGCAATCTTGCCCACTCTATTCAAAGTACACTTGGCCTGCTTCCATTTCTCCATTATGAAATGGCATTAAGAGTGTTATGTAAACATGCTCAGTGGATGGGCCAGAGATTACACAGTCCACGTGCAATTAAAAAGAACACCCCAAATCACCCAGGAAATCTCCTCATTTCAGGTAGGAAGAGAAATGACAAGGGGAACACAATTAAACTCGCTAAACTGCCTGACAGACATACCTTACCCCTTTTTAAAATGTACAGTCTTTCTGGATCACACACAGGATCTCTATCTATGAAAAAAGATTCCACACTATACATCTCCTTCTGCCACGTATAGCATTTTATCCTTCTGAAAATGCTTTGCTGTTCAACACTGTATTATTTTTATCAGTCAACTGTATTGTAAACACTGAAAAACCTTACAGAAAATTTCACCCAGCAAAGACTATTTACATATACTAATTTGGCAAAAATTGCTTTCCAAATCACAGCATTTTACAAAGGCCATGTTCTATTTTTCCTTTAGTGCTTTTTTGACAGTTGGGAATGGGTACAAGTTGTAATTTTCTTGTAGCCATTTCCTACTTTGGTAGTGTCCAGTAAAATCACTCAAACACAATGACAGATAAAAGGCAATAATGAAAAGTATTTGCAATCTTCTGAGTGCCATAATGCGCGCTGAATGTAAATACTAGCTGGTGGCATGCACACATATATCTGCATATTTCTGTCTGTGTACCTGTAATACACATGTCATTCATACATATGGCTCCTGACTGCTAACATAGTACCTAGATATAGTTAAAGATCCTGGAATGAAAATGTTAGGCAATATGGAGGGCACTGACTCAGAAACTCCCAAAGCTCCTAATCCACCTAGATATTATCTTAACACAGAATGGCGGTGGAAAATAAATAATTCAAGACTGTGAAATCTGACCATGAATAACCATATATTTTGGGGTCAGGAAGGCAGAAAAACAATAAAGATGTCATTTTTGAGGTCTGTGCCAGCTAAAACTTTTTTTTTTTTTTTTTTTGTCAGACAACACTCCACAATGTGAAAATTAAGGGTAAAATCAGCACAGAATTAGAAAGAAGAGAAAATCAGTTAGGATGATTATGAAACACTCATACCATGTTGTAAAAATGCCTACCTAAACAAGGGCGCATGTATTTCAAATATAAGAAAGAGAAACTCAAGCTGAGCTTGGTGACACACACGATTCCAGCATGTGGGGGCCAAAACTGAAGACTCACCAGAAGTTCCCAAGTTCAAGGCCAACGTGAGTTACACAGTGGCCTTATGTCAAAAACAAAAACAAAAGAGAGAGACGGAGAAAGAGAGACAGAGAGAGAGTGAGTGCTAATTTCCACTATGCATGTTTCATTAACAGGGATTTTGAATATGTTTATGGTCATACCACAGGATCACAAGGCCTCAAGAAGAGCGTCACTATAAATATGAAATCTCTCAACTAGGAACTAATAATTTCAGAAGGAGGCTGGATATTCAGTATTTATCTAAATTAGATCTCAATATCTCTCTCCCTCTCTCTCTCCTCTCTTTTCTCCTTTCTTTTCCTCCCTCTTCTTTTCTCAATTCTATGGTAATTCATTTTGCCATAAAATTGATAAAAAACAAAAAGTAATCTTTAATGAAATGAAATGCCACCCTCCAGTCCATGTCAGTACTCGTGTAATTTTAATATCTACCGTTCATTATCCAGAGTGCTGCGAAACAGAAAAGACTTTCTTCCCTACTCTAATTTTACACGTGAAAATAAAAAAGTAATCTAATTGACTTGGTGTCTGCCCACTCTGGGGACTCCAAACCCTTAGAAAACAGCAGCAGTACGTCCAGTTCATTTACAGACCACGGTAATCTGGCTTCCAGGGAGAGAAAAATGAGCAGGCTTTGGAAGAAGAGTCGAAGTTCATAGCTCTTCTCTCCTGACCTGGCTAAAATATCAACTTCACTGGACGGTACCCTATACCCCTTGGTTCCAAGCGACCAGTCATCCCGATCTGAACATGAGACTCTGAACTTCTGCAGCCTTCTGCTCACAAGCTAAACACCTGGTGCACGAACAGGGCCAAGCGACAGGGCAGAGGAAGAATCCAAAACAGAGACTGCCATGGCCAATGGCAGCATCCGCTTGTGTCAATTCATTCATCATTTTAGTCGATGTTAAATAAAATCCTTGTTATTCCCTAGACTTCACGACAAATATTCAGGGTGTGACGTAACTGTCTTTTCATAGTGAGAAAAGTCAATCTCTCCTCAAAAGATGACACTAGCTGGGCGTGGTGGCTCACGCCTGTCATCCCAGCACTCGGGAGGCAGAGACAGGAGGATCGCTGAGTTCGAGGCTTGCCTGGGCCACATAGTGAGCTCAGAGCCGGCCTGAACTACAAAGCAAGACCCTGTCTCAAAAAAAAAAAAAAAAAAAAAAGATGATGCTAACTTTACAGGTACCGCGGACAACATTATAAAGTTGAATGGAAACTAATTATATATATAATACTTAACATAGACATACATACGTACATACATGATTTAAAAGCCTGTTACTTTCTGGCTGTCACTGAAGGACAGCCCATTTCTGTACCATTTATAAAAATCAGCCACTGTACATATAAATATACTGAAAATGAAACACATCTAAAACATGTTTGTTTTACATATTTAAAATTTCATCTAATTTTTAGAAGCTGACAGTTGATTTCTTATACAGTTATGCCAGAATCACACCAACAGCTTCTTTTTTTAATTGAATTCTTTATTGGTACATTTTGTATACAGCTCACAATCACACTCAACATTGGGGTATTTGTACCAGTATATGACACGAGTTAAATCTCATGTTTACCCACATCCCTACCCACCCACAACCCCCACCCCCCTATATACATGTTATTTTTCTTTCCAAATCTTATTTATTCTTTTCCCTTCATTACTTTCCCCTACCACATTCCCTTTGAATATTTCCTATTTCACAAACTCTATCATACATTCTAGAACTCATTTACATCTACAGGTTCTCATATCAGAGAAAAGACAGGATATTTATATATCTGTGATCTATTTATTTCACTTATAGTATGTCCTCAAGGTGTATCCATTTGCACATAAATGAATGAAACTTGTCATTCTTTAGGGCAGAGTAATACTCCATTTTATTAAAAAACCACAGCTAGAAATATACTCAAAGGAATTAAAAGAATCATGTTGTAAAGACATATGTGCACCCATGCTCACAGCAGCTCAGTTTGTGATAGCCAATCTTCAAAACAACCCAGAGGCCCACTAACAGCTATTCTTTTTTACTCTCATTTCCAAAAAGATCCCTGGTAGATATCAAAGGACCTTTTTT
>PVIC010017879.1:0-32205 GCA_004025085.1 Thryonomys swinderianus
AATAATAATAATAATATTTACATCCACATTTTCCACATTTCACATTTAACTGTATTTTGAGGCTGTTACTAATTTATACTGCTTTATGGTGCAGTAATACTCCATTGTGTATCTATACATCATATTTTCTTTATCTATTCATCTGCTGTTGAGTCCACTTTCAAGATTTAGCTATAATGAGTTGTGCAGCTATGAAGGACAGTAAATAAAAGCCATGAAAAAGAAGCCATGAGCAAAGGTGGACTATAGGAAGATCAATGTGGGCACGTTACCGGATGAGTAGCACTCTTCCTACCCTTTCCTTGTCATATCTCCTCTGAAGGCAAATTCACAGAACACACAGTGGAAGTCTATGGAAAGAGGGTAAATCTGGAGACATTTAGAAAGGAAAAATCAACAGAGCATTAAAACTAATTGACCAGCAGATGAAAGATAAGGAGGCAAATAAGACACCAAGTCTTTCAGTCCAGAGAGACATGGAAAGGTAAATTACAGAAATGGAGTAGGGAGTAAAAGACCTGAATATTTTCTAAGGGAAAGTGATTGATTCAGTTTTGCATTTTTGTCAGAGACAAAAGTGATGCAGGCAATACTATGTCCTATATGTAGTAGACATTACTTTGGGATACAAGATCTTCATTGGGCTGATATAATTGAATTTTATTCATGTAAAGGTAATTATAGAGGATACAAAAAGTTGATAAACTCATTGAAAACAATAAATGTGGTGTGAAAAGGAAAGCTATGCAATGAAAATCGTGAAAAGGATAACTATAGTCTCATAAGTGAGCCCAAGAGAGATCCCACAATCCCACAACATAGGTACAACCACATATTGGTACAAATTCCCAATATTGAGTGTGATCATGATGTGTATATACAATGTACCAATAAAGATAAAAATAAATTAAAAACTAAATGAATAAATTTGTTTTGTTTTGTTTTGTTTTGTTTTGTTTTTGAGACAGGGTCTCGCTCTGTAGTTCAGGCTGGCCCTCAGCTCACTATGTAGCCCAGACAAGCCTCGAACTCAGCAATCCTCCTGTTTCTGCCTCCCGAGTGCTGGGATTACAGGTGTGAGCCACCACACCCAGCACTGTGGTATGTGGTATTGACTGCTGGTGGGTGTGAGTCACCACGCCCAACATTGTATGTGGTTTCAGGGATCAAACTCAGGACCTTGTGCTTGCGAGGCAGGCACCAGAACCACTGAGCTAAATCTCCAGCCCCATGAATAATTTTTTTTTTTTATTTCAGGGAAGCAAAAGGAGGTCAAAATCAGTACAGAGTTAAGAAATATAATGAAATGATGGGCACAGGAAAACTTAAGGAGTTGTTTCTCTAAAGAGAAAGGTCAGGAAGCAAGTCTGGGAAATGGTTAAAAGACATGAGGATGAGTTAGAAGAATGATGTGGTCAGGAAGTTAGAGAACTTTGAGAGAGAATTTACACAGCAGCTACAAGACACAGTGAGATTCAGAAGAGGTTTTACATGTGCTGTTTAGCAAAAACATCTGACCATATCTGATATATATAGATAGAGATATATATGTACATATAGAGAGAGTGTAATGCATAATTGACAGTGGAATCACTTTCTTATTACAGGAAACAGAGCAGTGAGAAATCTTACAATAAATGCATCTGAGCCTCTCACAACAGAGAACTGTAAAGGGACGAGGTGAAAATAAAACTATTAAGGACCTGGAATGGAGTAAGCAGCTTTGCCTGCATTTCTTGCAGTTCAGGCTCCCTTTGGTATGCACATCGTTATGCTCACAAACTGGCCCTTTAAAAGAAGCCTCCACAGCTCATCATAACACAGAACTTTGGAAAATATATCAGTATCCTGTGGGAATCCTCACAAGACCTTAGAATATTAATTTCTACAATGTCCATATTTCCAAAAGTAGCTTACTTCCTTTCCCACATCGAGTACTCTCCACTAATTACTGTTGTCCTACTTTTTTGCTCAGATACACAGAAAATAATCTGCTGACTTCTTTTGATCCAAAGTTATATCAAAACTTTAACTATGTAATTGTCCATTACTAGAACTTCTTGTTACTTTTGAAAAGCACTGTATTGTTGGGTAACCAGTGGGTTTATCATCTATTTATTAACACAGTCTCCTAGCTAATTCCATTTCTCTGTAGCTGCCTTTTCATTATATAGTTACTTCTCAGTTTTATAAGTTAAACTTGTCACTCCCTCTCTTAAAATTCACTGTATTACCAATATTATCTACTTTATTAAACATTTAACATTTATGAATCTGACTTAAATTTACAGTCCTTTACTAGACCTCCAATCCTTTTCCAATGTTTCCAGAATTTTTGTCACCAAAATATATCTTTATCTTAATATGATAATGAGTAACAGTTGCATAAATCACCCACACATTTATGGAACACCTACTACATGACAAGGATTGGTCTAGGGGCTGAGCAAAGAGCAATCAGACAGGAGTCCCATCCTATCCGACCCTTTTCTTTTCCCTTTCCTTCCTTTCTCTTCCCTTTCTAGTGAGGAGAAACAAACATAAAAAGATTAAAATAATTAGTAAATAGGCAAGTATGATAAAGAAATTAAATCTGGAAAAGGAACATTGGGCTGAAGATGTAATGGTTAGAATATGAGGTCAGCAAAGGCCTTGTAAGAAGTGACATCTTTAGCAATGGCCTAAAGGAACTGGCCATAAAGGCATCTAGAAAGACAACAGCACAAGCTAGAAGAGCAACAGTGCAAAACCCTTAAGGCAGGAAGGAACAGGCTCGGCATACAGGACAGGAGCAAAGAAAAGATTGTGTTTAGATGAAGCTAAGTGGAAGAGTGACAGGAAATGGGAGAGTGATAAATAAGATCATCTAGACTCCCGGGCCACCCAAAGAGCTTTGGCTTTTACTGATAAAAAAGAGAAGTATGGGCAGTGTTACACATCCACAAATGTAAAATAATTCTTTAAAAGTTTGTACTAAACATGGACAGACATTTTTGTTTTTATTCCTTAAATTGTATAATATTACAACCATAGCATTTCATTATATGAGGTACCAAAATAATCTAGAGATGATTTAAAGTATATGGAGAGACATAAAGGTTATCAACAAATGCTTCACCATTTCATATGAGACCTGAGCACCTCTGATTTTGCTCTCTGTGGGAGGTTCTAGAACCAGTCCTTTGTGAACACCAAGGAACAATTGTATTTTGAGTTTAGAGCAGAGTTAAATGATGTGGCATGTTTTTAAAGATCCACTCAACCTACTGGATTAATCTATAACTATAGGAATACAAGAAAGGAGACAGAGAAACCAGATTGGAAGCCAGTAGACCACAGTAACAGTAGTGGATAAAAGTAGTAAAAAGTAGTCAAAATCGGAATGACAAAAGTAGGAGGATTTACTAGTCATCAGTAAATAATGTTTAAAAAAATTTAAATCCAGGACGTATTTTTTAAGAGGATTAAGGTGTTTGGGCCTGGTCACAGTAAGACACGGTTGGGCGAGTACTGGTGTTGGTCACAGCAAGTCTGAGCCACCTTAATGGCTCATCCTTAATGGAAACACATGGAGAGAGGCATAGAAGGGACAGATTTTCAGGGCGATCACAGAGGGAGTCAATATAGGCAGTGAAAAGAAAAACTAAATCCTGGGCTACTCAACAGCCACTATTCATGGAGACAAGAATAAAGAGAGAAGGCAGTGTACAAGTCAGAAGAATATCAGGAGAGGGTAGTATCCTGGAAGGAAGGTCTCAAGGAAGTCAGAATTGAATACTCCATTTGGGCAAGTAAACCAGGAGCAAGAAACCAACCACTGGATTTACCAGTATCAATATCCTTGGTGACTTTGACAAAGATGTTTTTGGACAAGTGGTAGAATGAACGACAGTGGAGCTGGACTAAAAGGTCAGTGTAAAACCACGCACAGTGGTACATGCCTGTGTCCCAGCTACTTGGGAGGCTGAACATATGTTTGAGGTCAGAACCTGGACAGTTAGTGAAATCTCATTTAAAAACAAAACAATAAAATTTTTAAAAAGTCAATGTGAGGAGAATAAAATGAATTCACATTTCTTCTCTCTTTCTCTCTCTCTCTGTCTCCCCCCACCAACTCCTCTCTATGCTTCTACAACCTTCTCTACCCTTGGGTTATGATGCCAGAACTCTTCTTTTTTTTTGCACATCTTCCTTGTCACTTGCTTTCATGGTACATGAATATGTCCTTCATCTGGGTTATCACCACAATAACTAATAAAGGCAATAATTACTTGTTGGGAACATGTTTTGGGAGAAATAATTGGAAGGTCAAAATTGATCAGGCCTTCCTGGTCCAGACGAATCTGGACTCATCTCACCTTCACCTCTGCTAAAAACAAAGACTCTGGTCGTCCCACATGCTGTTATACTTCAAGGCTGAACTACTCCATTGCCAGTGTCTGCCCTGCCCGGGGGGGATCTTCATCTGCATAATGTCTCTAGGACTATTGCAGGTGTTTGCCCTGCCCACAGGGCTGTTACATTCTGTTACTCAAGAGGTGCTAAATAAAAGGTATGGTGGGCTGGGGCCTGGGGTCTTTTGCTACCCAGAGTAGCATGGATCAGACCCCAACGTAGCCTCTCTGAACCTCATTTCTGCCTACTTATTAGTTATTATTTCGCCATGTGCCGCCAACTCACAGGAGACTAGAATCTAATGAAAGGTTCTAGTTACGTTCCCTTCCCCTAGTTCCCACAATTACTGTGTTCTCTGTTATGAGAAAGCACTCTATGCTTATCTCTTCTGCTTATCTAATCCATGCTGAAACAGGCTTTGAAGCAAAAGGAGATGTGTGCTAAATTTGGGAGGTTACTTTCTACCAGCATATGATGCACATAACTTCTCATCATACAGGAGTTGCAGTGTATGTACCATTTACATTCTTCCCTTCTCCAATAAACAGTGGAATAACCAGAACTCAGATTTCACTGTATCAAGTAACCAATATAATTCTTCCACTCGAGTACCATTTAAAAAAAAAAAAAGATGTGTGATGAAAATATATACTAAACATTTAAATTTTTAAAAATTTATTACAGTAAAAGACTCCTTGTCATGAATTCCTCTCACTTGGAATACACTTACGTCATCATTCTTGCTACTTTCTGAAGCAGTTCTGGAAGTCCTCTTTGTCTTTCATGACTATTTACAAGGTGCGATTAAAAAAAACCATGATTGCTCTTTCCAAGTACCAACACAATTACAAGCTTGTGGTGTGTCCTCATCCATGTTTATCACACTGGCTGATACCCATGGAACTTCTGACCCTTCCCAATGTCAAAATAACCATGAAAAGGAGACATTTTTCCTGATTCAGGACACTAAGGCAGCCACAATGGTGCGACTAAAAACAGTCACAGAAAAAGGACTTCTAGAATTACTCTAAAATGTGGCAAGAAAAAATGGGATACCTGTATCCGATGTGGGAAAGAATACTCTGAGGAAAATTAAGGGTGATGTATCTTTTACTGCAATAATTATTTTTAATTTAAATCTTCACTATTTTTCAATTATATCCATATTCCCGTTTTCATAGACTTATGTTTTGGTAGAATTAGAGTAAACCATGAAAGAGAGCACATTCACCTGCATAAAAACCTTCTCTGCGCTTGGCTTTGGTCACTCTGCTCCATTTTCTATCATTCTGCCATTCAGTAACATCTTTCTCTCGCGTGATGCCTTTTAAACTACTCTACAAACAAATTTCAAATCTCAACTCATTCTATTTTCTTCTTTGGCATCTCAGAGCTCTGTAACTTTTCAAAGAAGCCAGCACACAATTTAAACCACAAAGATCAACATGCTAGAGGCATACTGGAAAACATTATTTACCTCAGTTCTCAATATGTATATCGACACCATATGTTATACACATCCCCAAACTACTCAATCCTACCTACAAATGAAATCACCCAGAGAAGTGTCAAAACTACAGTTGCTTCTCATTCATACATTGAAAGTAAAAAAGTTAATCCAGAGGTAGAACAGTGGTTACCAGAAGGAAAATGGGGAAGAGAGAAAGAAAAAGATTTGTTAATAGGACAAAATTAAAGTTAGACTGTAGGTATAAGTTACTGTGATTCATAGAAGAAGAGGGCTGTAGAGTTAAGGATTTATTAGATGTCTCAAAATAGCCAGAAGACAAGATATTGAATGTTCTTCCCACAATGAAAGTATAAAAATTTGAGGTAGCAGATATTTGCTAATACTGATATAGATAGATATATAGACACAGATATAGATATAGATGTCATACTGTATCCCATATACATATATATACATGTATATATATACATATATATGTATATATATGTATATATATGTAATTATGTGTCAATTGAATTTTTTAATAACTAAAGACTTGTTTTACCCAACTTCTCCCATTGTGAGACTATGGCCCATAATGGCACAGGCATTCCTATTCACAGTTGTGTTAGCATTTCTGACACTTGTTGAGTTTCACAGGTTGCTTGCTCTCCAGTCTCAACAGTGCCCAGTAGGGTCATTCCTCCACTCTATTTTTAAAAGTCTCACTACTGGATGATTTCTCCTAAATCCAGACTCAATTTGGGATCTCCCTCACTGGAAAACCTTGCCTCATTTCTCATCCCCTACTGAAACTGTATAAATTGCCAGTTCTGTCATTCAAGGCCCTCTTCCCTCTGGCCATAGTCTAAGTTGGTCATGGCCATTCCACTCTACACCTGTCTTCTCTACACTCTTCAGACTATTTAAACCCCTGTTCCACAAAAGCAAAACCAGGGGCTAAACACATTTCCAACAACTGCCATCAGAAGTGTAATCTACTCAAAAAACCACAGGCTATTACTTTGTGTTACCAGAGCAACAGATAAAAGAGAAAGCTCACTTATGTAAATGAATCAAGAATAATAGCTGCACAAGGGCTTCAGTCAAGATGGCCCCACTATTTCAGCAAGAAGTAAGCCCTGCAGACCCACTTGAATCCCAACATGTGCTCCTAATATGTGCACTCCTGGGTGATATCAACTGTATCACAATTGCACACGAGGAGAATGGTTTTCATTTAATGTATTTCAAATTACTTTAAAGTCAAATAAGGATTACCTCTGGACTGAAAAAACATGAGTTCTACTACTATGAGAATTCTCAACCCCAAGAATTTTGGGTGTATTTTCCCAAACTGGCAGCCTAGCCCAATCTCTGTAGGAGGTTGGTGGGGCTGAGAATTGAAGAGTAAAATATCAAGCTTTATTTGTAAATTGGTTCCATCAGAGACACAGAACCATGAAAATAGATTAGCAGTATTGTTAGTTTTACTAGGATAATTAATCCCATGTTGATAAAAGTCTGATGGCCATTACAGTATTTCTTCCTATGAATTAAAAATAGTACTCCTTTGAGCTTTTCTATTTCTTTTTCTTTTTGATGTGGGGTAGAAATTTGAGGACTAAACTGTATCTGGGCCTTATACTACTTTACTTGAAATTTAGGAGCTGTTTTCCAAGAAATGGATCTTAAACTCACTAACAACAGCTATTACACAAATACACACCATCCAGATAATGAACAAAACTACTTTGCACTTAGGTTCTCCAAAAGGGAAATAACTGGTTTCCCTCATAGTATTCTTCTATACTTTTAGAACCTCTAGACAAATCATCACAAGAGTATAAACAAAGAAAAGAAATAGGTAAGGTGCTGGGAATTAAAGCAGGCTATAAAATTTTAACATAGAGGAAAACCAGAATTAAACTCAGCTAGTAGGCAAAAGATCCTCCAATGCTAAGCTTTCAGGTGGCATAATCACCTCACCTGTGCACACTGGGTTTTGCTTAGGAGTTGCAGGAAAACCTGTCCATGTGGACACAGCAGGAGCAAAATTGAAAATCAATCTGCTGACCAAAGTAAATAGCAACTTTCCAACAAGCTGGTGGGAAGACTTTGTTTTCCTAGGTGAGACTAGTCAAGACTCATTATTGAAGGTTCTATTGGCTGGTAAATATTCTAAATTTTATAGTAGTCATTAAAACATTAGTAAACCTTCCTGGGCAGAAAGTATACTAGGGAGAGAACTACAAACCAACTGCCTCAAACGATTAACCCTCTAAGGACATAAGCATAATAAAAGCAGTGAAAATCACCTCTATTTGGTTACACCTGTTAGTCCTGATCCTCATTATTACACAATTACTCACCCTTCAGAAGTTAGCAAAAGCTTAAAGCCATACTCTAAACTACCCATGCAGTTCAGAACTATCAGAGGCTGGGGATTTAGCTTAAGCGGTACCACACCCACCTTAGGAACACTTAATGGACCTGAGTTCAATCCCCAGGACTGCCAAAAAAAAAAAAAAAAAAGATTATTGGCAGCAGTTCAAAACTGCCTCTGTTGGGGCTTGTGGGTATGGAATCTTCTGTGTTTTTTTCCCCAAGATGTTCTTTAAAATGTTTTGGAGTACAGGTTTCATATTTGTGAAGTTTTCAGGTGTTGTCATGGAAATATCTTATTTCCCCATCTATTCTGAAAGTTTTGCAGGATACATCAGTCTAGGTTGGAGGTTTTCCTGCAATGCTTGAAACACTTCCCTCCAGGCTCTCCTTGCATTGAGTGTTTCTGTTGAAAGGTCTGCTGTGATCCTTCCTAATGGGCTTCCCTTTGTAGGTGATTTTCTTCCTTTCTCTAACTGCTTTCAGGATTTCATTCTTTTATAGATCCCAGATATGTAAATACCATATCTTTTCTCTGATGTGAGAACCTGTAGATGTAAATGAGGTCTAGAATGTATGATATATTTTGTAAAATAGGAAATATTCAGAGGAAATGTGGTGGGGGAATGTAATGAGGGGAAAGAATAAATATGATTTGGGAAGAAAAAGAAATAGCATGTATATAAGAGGTTGGGGGGTTGTGGGAGGGTAGGGATATGGGTAAAAATGAGAATTAACTCATGCCATATACTGGTACAAATTCCCCAGTGTTGAGTGTGATTGTGGGCTGTACATAAAATGTACCAATAAAAAATTCAATAAGAAAAAAAATCTGGCTGTCCAGGGATCCTATCAGCCCAGGGCTACAGAGGAGGACCAAGCGTGAGGGCAGGGGAGGAGCTGAGCAGCAGGAACTGTGTTTCTCAATTCTGAAAGGTGCAAGATGCCCTCTGAAGCTGCTTCTTTGGCTCTGTTGTCACAGACTACAGATCCCACCAGGCCTCAGCACTGCGCCCAGTTCTTTATTGCCACGTCCAGACATTATCTTAGAACAAACTCTAAACTCAGGCTCCTTTCACCAGGCACTGCCATCACAGTCCTTGAACTCTGATTAACATGCACCATCAGTACTCATTGCTTCTGCGTGAGGCTTCAGCAAGAGGACTGCTGTGGACCACAAGCTGAAGACCAAGGTGAGTGCCAAGGCTCTGGGCAACAAAAGGGAAAAACTTCAAAGCCTCCAAGTACTAGCTACAGACAGGACTGAAAATCTTGTACAGAGTTGAAAGGATGTTGGATATTTGATTACCCTCATTGGCACCACATTTTGCTTTTTTTCATTAGGCAAATCTCATCTTTAAAGCTTTCCACATAATATATCCACATGTGTGGCTTATTGGCCTTCAGACTGATTTTGTCTCCATTTTATCAAATTCTCACAACTAAATTCAGTTCCACTGATAAAGAATAGGCAAAAAAAATCTAAATTTTTCCTTACTGTGAAACAATCAGGCAGACAGGTCTAACATGAGAGAGAAGTGAACAGAAAAGATCCCACCTTTCTGTAATAAATAGGTTCACACTTCCTTTTAACTTTCATGATTAATTAGCTATTGAAAGTTTTCCTCAAAGAAAAAAAGAGAAAAGCACGTGACTTATAAAAAGATATAGGCAGCTATCACCCCTTTAGGTATGTATTTTAAAAGACTAATCAAAAGTATAATTATTGCCGGGTGTGGTGGCTCACGCCTGTAATCCCAGCACTCGGGAGGCAGAGACAGGAGGATTGCTGAGTTTGAAGCTTGCCTGGGCTACATAGTGAGCTCAGGGCCAGCCTGAACTACAAAGCGAGACCCTGTCTCAAAAAAAAAAAAAAAGTATAATTATTCATCAATATCTATTCTGAAGTTGGTAATGACAATAGGAATATTATCAATTTCCTTTCCTCTGTGCTAGAAATTCAGGGAACTGAAAAATACCACCAAAGTCTGCTTTAAAAATATCATTTATCAAAGTAACAACTAACCCTTAAAAGAATTTCAGTATCAATTTCAGACTCTGTTAACAATAAGTAAGAGACAGGCCCCAGGATGCTGAGGAAAAACGTCCTTACGTGACCTTTTCCCTTCTCACAGAACCTGACGGCATGACACTTTATAGGCCCCAAAGGGCTGCATCCAGCTGTCCACAGACTCTTGGGAGCTGCTTCCGCAGAGCCATCAGCAGACAATATCACAGGAAGAAAGGGGAGCGGTCGCCAGTGACTCTAACCCTTCTGTTCCCTCTCAGGGAAAGGCCTTTCAGAACATGCAAATGAACGAAAAATGTAGCTTATAATTCCTGCCTGCGACGATCTAAGGGAAACTGCCTCTATTTTCTACTGCACACTCAAGATTGCCCCACTCCTCTCCCACGAAGTTCGCTCAAGGCTGCTGTCGGCTCACCACTGCGGGGCACCTCCCTAGCTGCGGAAGTTTCCTGCCCAGCCCCCTCGGTGAACTCCAACACTAGCTGCAATGCCCACTAAGCACGGTGCTGCTGAGACAAGCAGCCTTATTAGCAAAACACTACAAAATGTGCCCCTCCGCGCTGTAAATGCCTCACGGTGAGGTAGCATATTTTTAGTGTGCACCTCCAGAAAATTACAAATACACCTCTTAGGTTAAAGTCAATATACTGAAAACCAACTGCTAAAGAATTAACTTGGTAGTTGGATGTGTTTTGGTATTAGGAAACAGGCAGGGGCAGACACTTAAACCCAGTAGTGTGAGGCCCAGGCAACACGTTCCAAAAAAAAAAAAGAAAAAGAAAAGAACTGCGAAAACCTTAAGTCCTGGAATTAACCAAGCTTTCCCTAATCTGTTTTATGAATTTTACTAGCAAGGTGTATGTGGGTTCAAGTTCACCCAGAAATTGTAATCATACTCAAGAATTAAACAAGAGACTTGATTAATATTTCCACATGGATATGACCTAAGGTTAGCCATAAAACTACAAGGCGTTTCAAATATTTTTAGGGATTACAGAAAAGGGCATGACAGAAAGAAGTAAATACTTGCTTTCTCATCCTACATGGAATGCAAAATACACACACACTTCTGGCCTCTTTCTAAGATTTAGACTAGCTAAATATAACATTTATTTCACTCATCAAACTTGTATCTCAGGTTGAATTCCATGAATTAGAGATTTTTAATTCTTGTCGGTCCTGTATCTTCTGAGTCTAGAAGAGTGACAAGCACACATAGAAAATACACCCACGAACGATTAAGAATCAAGCTATTAAAAAATTGTAAAAAGAAATCAAACTATATGACCCCATATGTTTTAAAACAATGGTTGGAAACTATAAGTTATTTTGATTGCCTTGACCATAAGCCATATAATTCAGAAAATAAAGGTTTTCGCTATTAATAAAGCTGGTTTGGGACATGAATAAAAAACTAGTTACATTTTTAGTTTCATTTTTTAGTTGTATATAATTTGTTAAGATATACTGTACTGAGCCGGAGATTTAGCTCAGTGGTTCCAGCGCCTACCTCGCAAGCGCAAGGTCCTGAGTTCCATCCCTAGTAACTACATACAATGCTGGGCGTGGTGACTCACACGCAACAATCAATACCACATACCACAGTGCCGGGCATGGTAGCTCACACCTATAATCCCAGTACTTGGGAGGTAGAGACAGGAGGATTGCTGAGTTCCAGACTTGCCTGGGCTACACATAGTGAGCTCAGGGCCAGCCTGAAGTACAAAGCGAGACCCTGTCTCAAAAAAAAAAAAAAAAAAAAAAAAAAAAAACTAAGGAAAATTACAGAATGCCACAGAGGAAGGTACAGCCTTAAATTCTGACAGGCGAGAGAGAGAAGATATTTAGCACAATTTTGCAATTTTCTTTAAATCTAATTGGCAGGCTTTTTCTTTAAAAAAAAAAATACATTCAGGGTCTGGGGATTTAGCTCAAGTGGTACCACACCAACCTTGGATGCACTAGGGTCCGAGTTGGATCCCGGGTACCTCAAAAAAAAAAGAAAGAAAGAAAGAAAGAAAGAAAATTTCATGATGCCAATGAAATTGAATATGATCCACATTCTCAACTATAGAAATACACATTCATAATTGAAGATCTACGATGGTTCATCTTGATTCTCAATTTCACTGGCCTGAGAGATGCCCGGGGATTAGCATGTACCCTTGAGGAGGTGTCAGGGTGGACTGCAGGAGGGGCGACTTTGGAGATGCTCCGTGGCTTCCTCCTATCTGGTGCTCCCTCTCTAACTCTTTGCTTTCTGAGCTTCATGACCGGAACACCTTTCCTCTACCACACCCTTCCGCCATTACATTTATGCTTTGGGATCAGCCCACCTGACTGAGAGGCTGACCCAAAATAAATCTTTTCTCTTATCAATTGTATATGTCAGGTGTTTGGTCACAGTGACAAAAAGCTAAGGCAGAGTGCAATCAAGTATGACTAAGTTCTCAAGTTTTCTGATAGTCCCAATGATGTTTCTTATAATTGAGTCAGCTGTATAATCTAAATTTGAAAAAATAATTAAGTCCAGCCAGGCTTTCTGGTGCACACTTATTATCCAGCTATTGGTGAGACTGAGGCAAAAGGATCTCAAGTTTCAGGCTAGCATTGGGAACTTAGCAAAATCCTGTCTCAAAACATATTTTAAAGGGCAGTGGCAGGGCCGGAGGCATGGAGCAGTGGTGGAGCACTTGTGGCACGTAAGAAGCCCTTGAGTTCAAACTCCTGCATCATCATCTAAACAAACAAACAAACAAATAAATAAATAAATAAAACTTGTCCACAAAGGATATTTACTATCCTCAGAAAATTTCCCCATACACAAGTGAGTCAATTTAATACAGGAGAAACATCAACTTCTCATTTTTGAAGTGAAAGATAGGCAAGGCTCACCTATCCAAAACAGGATCTCCTTTTGGCCCCAGTAGTATAAGTTGTGCTGTTGACCTGGAAAGAACTAAGAAAAATGTCCCCATCTATATAACACAGCCTATCTATCAAACTTCATTCTGTGACTACCACAATGCCATTTAATTTCCCTCACCCATCCTATCAAAAGAAAAAGTTCCTGCCGGGCGTGGTAGCTCACGCCTGTAACCCCAGCACTCGGGAGGCAGAGACAGGAGGATTGCTGAGTTCAAGGCTTGCCTAGGCTACATGGTGAGCTCAGAGCCAGCCTGAACTACGAAGCGAGACCCTGTTTCAAAAAAAAAAAAAAGAAAGAAAAAGAAAAAGTTCCTTGCACAAGAAATTGGAAATAATAATTAACAATGGATTTATTTTGTTTAAATTACATTCAATAGATTACAAGACAATCTATGAAATATTCACTAAATGCAGAATAATACACACAATTTGAAAAGTGTAAGAATACAGCAGGGTATGGCAGTATATGCCTATAACTCCAGGACTCAGGAGGTTGAAGCAGGAGGATTGATGTGAGTTCAAGATCTGCCTGGGCTACAAAGTGAGTTTGAGGTCATCCTTAAGCCTCAGCTAAAGATATATATAGATAAATATTATATATTATTATATAGATTAATTAGGCTATGCTTCAACTATCTTATGATTTAGTCATATATTGAATAAATACGTGGACTATATTTAAACATAAACCAAAGGACTGAATCCTATGATTAAGCATTAAGTAGAGGCCCAAAATAATCTAAGAATTAAATTCAACCAAAACTAGTAGCTAATTATAAATAATTACATTAACAGATATGCCAGTAGAAGAAGCAGGATGCCTATTTTTAAAAAGTTCTTTGTGTTTCCTCACTTCCCCAAGGGAAATAGACCCTGACTTGTGGGTGATGCCTGGTTCTTAGCACCAGCCTGGCTCTGGCCCTGTCTTGGGTTGACCATGAGCTTCGGCTGTTCTCTTGCCTTCGACGGTTTGCCTGAAATGAACTACTGTTCCTTCCGGACTTCTGGTTTCTCTGTACTTCCGGAGTCAACAAGTTCTGCATTCATGTCCAACATCTGCCTTAGTTTTCCTAGACCTGATAAATCACACCATTCTCACAATCGGAAATGCCCAGCCCATGATTTATGAGCAGAATGTCCTGGAAAAGCACCACAAAGGATCTACTCAGACTCCCCCGTCTCCCACTCAGACAGTCTCACATGTGAGTACAATGGCACAAAAAAATTGTAAGCTGTGAGTGACAGTATACAGATATTCAGTGCTAAAACATAATAAGAGTACAACATATGATGCTTACTATTTTTTCTGAAGATGTCAGAAATTTTAGAGTGGAATAACATCTCTAAATCTAAGATTTTCCTATATGTAATGTAAGCTGAGGTAGGAGGAGGCTCTTACAAATCCTATGAGAGGAGCCAGATGGATTTTGTTCCAGCAGGGCACACAGAGGCCTAACTAGTCAGCGTGTCTCCCAATCTCCCTTGGAGTGGGTCTGGACATGTTCCTAAGATCCAACCACAGGGAAAACAGTCAGAAGCGAGTATGATTCCCTGGTCACATCCTTAAAGGCTGTATTTGCCCAGACTTTGTCTCCCTCCTTACCCCACACCCACCACCACCCCGGGGTCGTACTGTGAAAGTGGTAGTAGCAGGCCAGCTTCAGCCACACAGACACAAGCAGTGCCCTAGTATGTTTCTCCCATCTCTTTTCCACATTAAGGCCATGTGGAGAAACTATGTAATACGACTGGCTCTAACTCCCATAGGTGCTGATTCAGTTTGTCCTAGCGGATGGTAGAGCCATAAAATGGACAAGATTTCTGAGTCTGGAGGTAGCTGAGCTTCGTAAGGTGTAATCCACTATAATACCACTGGGTAAGAGTATTAAAAAATTAACCAGGGGCCAGAGATTTAGCTCAATGGTTCTGGTGCCTGCCTAGCAAGTGCAAGGTCCCTGGTTCAATCCCTGGTAACCACATACCACAGTACCAGGTGACTCAGACTCACCAGCAATAAGTACCACACACCACAGTGCCGGGAGTGGTGGTTCACGCCTGTCATCCCAGCACTTGGGAGGAAGAGGCAGGAGGATGCTGAGTTTGAGGCTTGCCTGGGCTACATAGTAAGCTCAGGACCAGCTTGAACTAAAGAGCGAGACCCTGTCTCAAAAAAAACTTCAAAAGAGGATATAGAAAAGGGCCAGGCTGATGACTCAGGGCCATCCTACTCACAATCACTCTGCACTGTGCAGTGAAAGCAGCTGAACAAATATTCTTTTGAATACACATAGCAAACACAAAATTTATAGCTTTTAAAAAAAGAATATTTAGGTACAAGTGAAATGAACAGTCTTTTTTCTAAAGATAAAACTAAAGTGTAACTGTAGAAGGGAAAAAGAGTACATTTCTGGCATTATCCAGAGAAATCTTGGCTGAGCTAGAGAAAATCATTAAAGAAAAGATAAGAACATTAAAGAATATTCATTTGACAAGACAATGATAGAAAAAATACATTCAGTACATTAAAGTTGGCCAATTCATTTGCATACATTAATGAAAACATAATCACAATACGATGATTTTAGAGCAGCATTAAATAAATACTGTCTTCTCTTACTGGTCTATTTTTAATAGAACATAGATGACACTGCTTTATTAAGGAAGAGCCTCCTTCTATTTTCTTGCTTTTCTACATTCAACATGTAATTTTTATCTTATAGTCCAAAGTGACTACCCCATTACCTATGTTTATATCTTCACAAAAAGGATAAAGAGGTGAAGGGATAAAAGAAAAAAGGAAGAAGAGGGAAAAGAAAAGAGGGGAGAGAAGGAAAGAAGGAGGAGGAAAGGAAAGAGGGAAGGAGGAAGGCAGGGAGGCAAATACAAACTTCTTCATTATTCTGGGTACATACATTTCAAAGACACTACCCAGGCTACTTCTGCTCATGTTCCCCATAGCCAGAACCTACACAAGGCTCAGATTCTCTACAAGAAAGCTAGGAAATGAAGTGTACTCTTAAGCTCTATGATCATGTATAGAGCTAAAACATTTATTACTTAAGAAAGAATAGCAAAATGAGTCCTTTGTACACTACATTTATCTATATGGTAAAACCAGAAGAAAGTAAATTTGTTCAATAAATCAAAATCTGGGCCAGGCATGGTGGCTCACGCCTATAATCCCAGCACTCGGGAGGGAGAGACAGGAGGATTGCTGAATTCCAGGCTTGCTTGGGCTACATAGTGAGCTCAGGGCCAACCTGAACTATAAAGCGAGACCCTGTCTCAAAAAAAAAAAAATCTGAAATCATCTATACTATTCAAAATTGTTTCAAATTTATAAGTTTAGTTCAACTTATCAGTTAGGGTCAACTGGAAATTTCTCTCAGAGATTCCTTTATTAACATATAATATATAACTTTATTAAGAAAAACAAAGTGCATAGCTATTCAAAAAAATTGCATAAAAATATGTATATTTTATATATGTATATATGCATTATATATTTATATATTTATATGTATTTATATATTATGTATGTATTATATATGTATGTATAATTTATATGTATTTATATATATATTTCTATAAAAGATAAAAACATTGTGAAATAGGAAATATTCAAAGGGACTGTGGTAGGGGAAAGTAATGAGGCAAAAGAATAAATATGATTTGGAAAGAAAAAGAAAGAACATGTATATAGGACATGGGTAACGGTTGCGGGGTGGGTAGGGATATGGGTAAAAATGAGAATTAACTCGTGTCATATACTGGTACAAATTCCTCAATGTTGAGTGTGACTGTACACTATATAAAATATACCAATAAAGAATTCAATTAAAAAAAGAAGTTATACAAAGTAAACAGCATGACACAGGTATACTATGTAATGAAAGAAGATAATAATAAATTGTTACAGTAACAAAATGTTTAAGACTAACATTTTGGAGAACTGATGGAGTACAAACATGTCTTTCCACAAACCTTATTGTTGTGCTACTGACAAAAAAGTATGAAAAAGGTGTCATTGCTGATATCTTAAAATCACTTTTTCTGGAGCAACAGCCACAAATAAGAAAATGCCAGACTTCCAAGGGACATGAAGCGAGGCCAAGTGGAAGCATTACAAAACATTAAGGAAACATCAACATTTCTTGCACAATCTTTGAAAATGTGTCACCACCTACAAAGCTTTTCCTACTGGTAAAAAGATGATCTCAAAAGATCACTGGAAGCAAAAATAGCAAATTCAAATAGATACCAATTATTTGAGTCTCTCAGACAAACAAAATTTTGAAATGAATAACATTCACTCACATATTCCATATTGCTATATTTGCTAAAAATCCAGAAAATATTTAATAGCAATATTAAAAAGTTAACCAGCTGAAATCATTTCTTAAGTATTATATTACTTCATTTTTTTAAATGGAAGGACTTCCCTTTCAATGGAAAATACATATTTCACATTATTGAGAGAACACAATGTCCTTGGCTTAGATATTCTTCACCAAAATAGATACTTTATTGTACACCACATTTAGTGACTTGGTGAAGCTAGAAAATAGCAAAGTTATCTAAAGAATCAAAATCTGAAATCACCTAACTATGGTTTCAAAGTCATAATTTATCAATTTTCTTATAATGAGAATCAGAATTCTTGGATCAAAAGCAGGTTCATGAAAATGATGAAAGAAACATATTTATTAGCATGTCAGGATTCAAAGGATTATGTTCAATTGTTCAAACTATAATGTTGTAAATCAAAGATCTCCATTTTTAGGACCTAATACAATTTTAATAAATACAATTACAAATACTACAATTTAACAATACAATTATAATGAATGAGAAATAATGCAAAAAAATAATTTTTAGGGCCAGGGATAGAACTCAGTGATGTTGAAGCTGCTTGGCAAGCGCAAGATCCTTAGATTCCCCAGTACTGAAAAAAATGTATGATAATAATAATATTTTTTAGGTCAAACTAATGTACTCAAAACACAGACATGACAATTATAGATATGATAATTACTAGTATATAATATAAGGACAATTGTAAAAAGACAAGTTCTGAAAAGATTAATCACATCAAAATGTTGTCAGATAAATATATGGTTCTTTAAGTGTGTATAATAAGTGTATATAATTTGCACTGTGATTTAAATAACTGTAATTATTTCAAAAATTTGAACCTGGCTGGAGATTTAGCTCAGTGGTTCTGGTGCCTGCTTCACAAGTGCAAGGTTCTGAGTTCAATCCCAGGTAACCACATACAATGCTGGGCGTGGTGATTCACGCCCACCAGCAATCAATACCACATACCACACTGCCATGCCGGGTGTGGTGGCTCACGCCTGTAATCCCACCACTCGGGAGGCTGAGGGAGGAGGATTGCTGAGTTCCAGGCTTGCCTGGGCCACATAGTGAGCTCAGGGCCAGACTGAACTACGAAGCGAGACCCTGTTTCAAAAAAAAAAAAAAAATTTTGAACCTACTCACAATACATAAAATAAACCAGAAGTGCTTAATTCTTTGTTTTGACTTCTAAATGTGGATATTGCATTTAAGAAAGTCACATTTAAAAATAATAACTGTACAAAAATCATCCATACATCTGATCTCAGCTGTGCAAGTTCAATCCAATTTTCTATGCTCCAAATCTTTACTGTTCTCTTTAGGACACCCCACTGTCAGCAAAAACAAACAACACAAAAACAGAATAGCATATCAAAAATAAGAGTTCAACATAACAGGGAAATAAAGGCTGGATCAGGCAGGAACTTTGAACTTTCTCCTACCTAACCTCCTTCTTCCCTAAAGCTGCCTTTGACCTTACAGGTGCATCTCTTCCTTCTTCCCTCTTAAACCCTCCTCAGACACCCAGACTTGGAAGAGACAGGAATCAAGAACAAGCTAGATGATTATTCAGCAGAGCTGAGCAAATGCAGGGTCTGTCTTTGAGGTCAAGAAAGAGGAGATAAACTTGGAGTCTGAGGGGGAGGAAAGGGAGCAAGTATTTACTACCTGTCACGACTTTACCCAGAGAAGCTGATTTGAATTTCATGCCAGCCCTGTGAAATATTACTAGATGTTCCAAACATGAAACTGAGGCACAATGAGGCTATGTAGTTTACCCAAAATAAAAGTTTATAAGTTTTCGTGCCAGGATTTAAAAGCAGGTCATGAGATTCCCTCGCTCATTCTCTAAGACATGCATGTCACGTTACTATCATATTGTGGAGGTGTATATCCTAGTGAGTATTCATCAGGAGGAACCCAGGACACAGTGACAGCTCCAAAAGCTAGAGACTCTTTGCATCTCCACGGTCTAACATAACAGAGAAACAGCACAATTTTTCAAGCACACAAAATGACTTGCTTGTTCTTAGAGTATGCAATTTTTTTGTGTGTGTGTGAATATATTCCATGGTAGGATGGAAAATCCTTATCATCTCTCATATGCACAGAGGCTCTCACATGGTTTGCCTGAAGTCACCATGTGCTTTCTACCATGTCCTGCTATAATCGCTTTAGTTCCCTTTTTATTCCCTCTTCCCTGTCAGCAATGCTCGTCTTCTTTAAATCTTCTCTTCTGGTTACTAAGCATTTCTTTCCTTTTACCTCCCAACTCCTTCACTAGTCTCTCCATTGGTCTCCTCAGCTTGCATGATGTCTTAAATCACTGTTACAGCCTACCCTCTATGCGCCCTGTGCTACTAAAGCTAAAGCCTCAAAGCTATTCTAATTACCAAATCTAGGAACTTCTTCAGCCTTTATGCTACCTACTTCTTATTTCTCCAAAGTTTTTAATTTTACAGAAACTTCTCCTTTGTTAACTATATCTTTTCTTGGCTTCCAAGATACCACCTGCCTCTGGTATTTCAATCTTATGAAATTTCAAGACTAAACACACATCCCTGTAAGTACAGGGGGGACTCCAGCCATGTAACTAATACTCCAAAAACCAGAATTAAGAACCCCTTTTAGTTCATGATACATTCACTACAAAGGAAAGCAGTTTTCTGATGCCATCTTTCTTGTATACAGAGTGAGACTAATGGCGAGCAAACAAGCAACCCAGGAAGAACCAGCCAGGAGTGCTCAGCCAGGCAGATCAAAGGAGGGCACCCTGGAGCTCAGGAGAAAAGCGGGGCATGTTGGCAGACCTGACAGCAGGATGACTTCGGTAGGAGCAGAAATCCATCCTGCAGAGCCAAGACCGTGTTTATGTTTTGTGTCGTTTCCATGATTTCTGGCCTCTGTTTTTACTTAGTAAACAGTAATGACTTTTCAAAGGTTATAGCCTGTCCCAGATCAAGAGGAGCAAGAAGAAGCCTTCTCTATCTGCGGTGGGGCCTGAGGAAAGGATTTCTGTGATGAGGCCGGTGAGATGGAGGAAGCAGTGAGTCAGGGCAACGATCTCGAAGTGAAACTGGAGACAAAGAGTCAGAAAATCTTGGCCTGGCAGTCTCTTCCCTCAGGGGATCCCGTCCCAGTGTCAACCTTAGACACCTGAGACTTATTATTGAGAGCAAATATTCCCTTGCAATTGACTTCCCACTCCCTAGAATTAAACTCAAGGTTCCCAGGAATGGAACTTTTTCCAACTGAACTATACTTATTTCATCTCCTACCAATATTCAATAAGGAAATGGGACATGTTATCTCCAGCCATGAAGAATGTGCTGACACGCTCAGTGTGGCAAGCTCTACCACACCAATGTCACACCATCCATGCTGCCCTTGGGAGGGGACAGTTCTCTCCCATCTGCCACATTCCTCCTGACCTTTCATGAGCTCTGTGATGAGCCTCTCAGAACTCTCCCTGCTCCTACACTGAAGGACCCCCTTGACACCTCCACGCCACTTGGCTTTTGGCATATGTGACCTTGTGCCTGTGTACTTTTCTTGTTCCCCCAATAAATTATGAGCTTATTATAGACAAGACTGTCTAAGTTCTCTTTACATCTCCATTACCAACCATAAACTATGACAGGTTGCCATAACAAAATGCTACACATCTGTAGATTAAAGAAAAATTAATTTCCTCATGTTTCTGAAGGCTAGAAGTTGAAGATCACAGTGTTTGTGTTTTGGTTTCTCCTGAGACCTCCCTCCTTGGCTTGCCAATGACCACCTTTTCTCTGTGTTTCCCATGCCTCTGTGTCCATGCATCCCTGCTAACTCTCTTGAGTACTCAAATCTACACTTGATCTCAGCCAAAAGACTGAGAAGCAATGAGTACTCAAATCTCTTCTTCTTTTAAAAACACTATCTACAGGGTCAGAAATTTAGCTTAGTGGTTCCAGCACCTGCCTAGCAAGAGCAAGGTCCCTGGTTTAATGCTTGGTAACTGCATACAACAATACTGGGCGTGGTGACTCACGCCCAGCAGCAATCAGTACCACATACCACAGTGCCGGGGGTTATGGCTCAAACCTGTAATCCCAGAACTCAGGAGGCAGAGGCAGGAGGATTGCTGAATTCGAGGCTTGCCTGGACTACATAGTGAGCTCAAGGCCAGCCTGAACTACAAAGCGAGACCCTGTCTCAAAAAAAAAAAAAATTAAAACTAAAATAAAATTAAATTAAACACTATCTACACATTCAGTCCCACTCTGAAGGACTTGGAGGTTAGAACAATATGAATTGGGGAGGGGGATTCAGTGAGAACCATGTGTCTTACACACAATGCATTGACTCAATTCAGCTTTGCCTGAAAAAAACCAGGTCTGGACTGAAAAGAGGTTGTTTTCAAATTCATTCAAACTCTTCTTTGTTTGCTTTTGCTTTGTTTGCCTGTTTGTTTATTTTCATGAGCACCTGCTATTTACAAAGCACTATGTTCGGGCCAAAAAAATTGCACACAGGAAGTAATGCACAATCCCTGTTCTCTGGGAATTTACCATCTAGGTGAATGCTTTTTCTAAGTGCTTTTGCAAAAGCACACATCTGAGAAAGGCAAGCCTGAGCAGGGAGAAGCTAAAGTGGGGAGTCCACAGCCATAAAATTCAGCTTACCTTCTGCAAGGGCCCCTAGAAGCTACAGGGGTCAATATTTAGAGCACCAAGAGACAATCACATTAAACCCAATCAGAGTGAACATATAAATTCTAAGTTTAAACTGTGAGGTATCACAATATCTGTGGTGTTCTCTGTCTTAAAATTCAACTATTATCAGAATACCATATAAAAAACTACATGACATGGGAATAAGAGGCTCAGCACCAAAAGAAACAGAATACAGGAGAATGTAACAAAAATTAAAGTGATATCTAATGGTGACCAATATTCCTGGCTCTTTATAACATCAAAGGAAATAAAGTAACTACTTATAATATCCCATTAGAAGTCAGAAACTGAGCAGAAACCAGCTTGTATTATTTCACCCCTGTAGTAAGCTTAAGAAATACAATTATTTCCCCTTTTCACAGATGAGGAAAAGGGGGCTTGAGAAGTTTAGTAGCACCTAAAGTTTCACAGTAAATTTGACACATGACTCAAACTTTACAGTATCTGAGATCAGAGCCCTGATAGGAATAAATTTCAAAATCTTTCATGAAAAAGCACATTGTTCAAATCTTTTGTCTTCATGTGCCTGTGATGTGGAACAACCATGCCTGCTGGTGTGCCAGAAACAATCTCAGTTTACATCTGTTTCCCAGTGTAATTAGTAATAGCGGGTCCCGTCTGTGTTCCAAGCATCCCAGTTTAGTGAACTGTATGGTCAACCTGCCTCAGTGCCACAGGTCCACAATGAAAGTTGTCTACCCAATTTCCCAGGCCCAGGAAAAATAAAAATGTGAAACCCCCCTATTCAGAAAGCATGGTAAAGGACTAGAAAATGTCCTAAAATACAAAGCTTTGTTATTTCATGTAATCCCTATGTTGTTGCTTTGTCATCCCATTTGACTTCATAAGCAAAACACAATAAGGAAGATAAAATCAGTAAGAATTTTAAAATGGTAGTAGCAGAGCATTAAGTCAAGCAACCAGCCCTTCCGAGATCATATCCTTATATCACCACACAACACGCACATCCAGGAGCTCTGTGTCCACTCCTTCTCCATCCAATCACATGGGTCTATGATCTTGGCATGCTATGTCACTGGACCAGAAACAGAAAACAGGCTGCAATACACTGTAGTCAACCTTAGACCTTAAATACTAGATATTAGGTTCACAGAAGAAAGACTTAGAAGAAAAGTCTTAGAGTACTTCTAATGAAGCACAAAATTTCATTTCCCAAGCAAAACAAGAACATAAATTCAAGCAAATTAGGTCATTCTCTAGCATTTTATTTGTGATCTAAAAATAATTTGAGATAATTTAACCTCCCAATGATCTCAAGTGAAAATTCAGCATACATGAAATCTATGAGATTACAAATGTATTACACAGCTCTTGCTGTCTCAGTGCCTGGTTTAAATTTTAACTTCAAACTTGGATAAATTCATATGTGCACAAGAAAAACTTAAGAACAAATGTAAGTAAAAGGAAATGGGAACTTTAAAGATGACTGAGGAACTGACCCTAAAACATTAGGTAGTAGAACAAAGTTGGGTTAGTTCATTCATTCCTCCATTCAATAAGCACATACTGATTACCTGCAATGTTATAATCACTGCACAGAACAGTGGGGAAGCACAGGCAAGGAAGATACTGGCCTGTACTCAAGGAGCTTAGGTTCTGGTAGACTGAATCAGGGAAACAAATAAAAGCATTAACTACTTTGGCTAGTACTAGAAGTAAAGATGGAGTAAATGGGTACAAAGCAGGGAGTGTCTGGGGAAAATGAGATAACCGAGTCTTTAAAATCTGGTAGGAATGCACTAGGTATAAAGGCACCCCCACCCCACCCCAAATTCACGACCAAAGGCAGAGTCCTGAAAAGTATGACATCATGGGAAAAACCACCTTAAAGCACAGACCTCTGCTCAAACAATAAGTTTATATCTAGGTGACAACTACAACAAAAGGATGCATAAACAGTAGTATATGGTAGAGGAGAAAATGGCAGTGTTCATGGAGGGACTGGGGACTGGAGGTACAGGAAGGGGTTCCTTCCTTAAAGGGTGGAAAATATGAATAAAAAAGTTCTCCTTCTGGTCCTATGATATTTTAATCAAGGAAAATAATATTATTTTGCTTGCTTATTTGTAAGCCTGTAAGAGAAACATGTTCCTAATAAAGCTAAAAATACGTTTTCTACCTCTTTTTCCTCTTCCTAATTAAGAATCACTCTGGGCCGGAGGGTTAGCTCAGTGGTTCCGGCGCCTACCTCGCAAGCGCAAAGGTCCTGAGTTCGATCCCCGGAAACCACATACAATGCTGGGCGTGGAGACTCACGCCCACCAACAATCAATACCGCATACCACAGTGCAAAAAAAAAAAAAAAGAATCACTCTTCATCCATGGCAGTGGCTTAAAGCAATGACAGAAGGCCACAACAATGACAAACATTTAAATCGGACTTAGGTATCCCATATGGATATAGTCAACAAATTTACCACTCAACTTGTTCACCACTATAGCTTATTTTTTTTAAATAGGTTTTATTGTTTGTCCCTATTTCTGGTGATTCCCTTAAGATCAGTTCTTAGAAGAGAAATTACCAGCGCAAGGGCTATGAATAGCTCTGATGCTCTTGGTATATATTAGCATAGTCTACAGTGAAACTTCATTGATTACATCAACTATAGGTGATCAAGTTAAACTCTGAAGGGATTGTCTCTCTAAATAATTCCCAAAGAGAAAATCCCATAATGGATTAGAAACAGATTTTAGAACTTTTTATGGTTTTGATAAAAAAAGAAGCCAAAGTAAATCTTTTTCTATAGGCCAGTAAGTGGATATGGATGTATAAGCTAATACAAGCACAAATAATAGACAAAAAAAAGTGGAAGAGCCCAAATTTCTGAAAAAACAGCAAAAGCAAAATAATATGTTCTACTTGTACAAAAGGAAATATAATTTATTTTATGTTTCCCATACTTTCATTCCTCACTCTATATCATAAAAATTTTCAATCATGATATTCAGATGTTCAGATTAGAGGAAAAGCTAACATTTTAAAAAATGATCAACAAATTAGTCATTCAGGTAAATTAGGTTAGTGGTCAATTTCTGCAATTTAGCATTTTGCACTGTATTTTTCTTCTATTTTTAGAAAACAGTAACTCTCTAATGTCTCCAGTTCTTCAAAAGTCAAAGGACTTTGTCAATTGCAAAGATAGCTGCATTCAAAGCTACTAAAAATTAAATATCCTTTAAAACATGCTCTTTTCTGCCAGGTATGGCGGGACATGCTGGTAATCTCAGCTGTTTGTGAGGCCGAGGCAAGAGGATCACGTGGTAGAGGAGAAAATGGCAGTATTCACGGAGGGACTGGGGATTGGAGGGGAAGGGGTTCAAGGCCACACTGGGCAACTGAGGCAAAAATGGTCTCAAATTCTTAATTAATCAATTAATTAATTAAAGGGCCTCAGGATATATACCCCAGTACAAACGCTGGGGATTCCAAACCCACTAATGCAGTAATTAAATGAATAAGCAAGCAAGCTCTTTCCACAGTCACTGCTGCCTGGGCATCTACAGTCAATTCTATATAACCAGTTTCCGGGATACTGTCAAATATCTGCACTTTTCCAAAAAAGAACGTGGCTCCTGGGAGCTCAAGTGTACTGACTTTGAGAGTCAAGAAGACAACCTGTGCGCAGAGCAGTGCCATTTTTAGAAACCCGGAGACATTGTTCTTTCCCTCGCGACACAGCCAAGGAATGAATTTCCTTCATCCTGACTGTCAGCAGAAACTTTTCAGATTTTACCAAACTGAGCAGGAAGTTTGGCATTTAAAACATTTCCCTTCAGACCCGAACGACGCGGTGAAGGGAGAAGTTTGGAGAGTTTGAGTGACTGATCCTGGTTTCCAGAGTGATGCTTTCTCAGGCCTCTGAGGGGCCAGGAGCCAATCCTCAAACTCAGTCTTTTTAGCAGTGAAGGGGAAAGTGTAAGCCTTTGGGTGATGTCTCTCAGAAGTGACTTCCACTCAAATCTGCCCCTACTGTCTGAAGTGAATGAAATGTTTTCGGGGCCAATTTGCACTGAGACAAGCTGCGAAACCTAGAAATAAAGTTCACACCCAGTTCTACGAAATCCTGGTGTCAGGCATGAGTTTCATACCCCACTCTCACAGACCCCGGGCACACAAAGGCCAGGGACTGAGCCGCAAGCAGAGTTAAGCCAAGAGGAAGGAGACCGTGGGGCTAGGTCGGGGCGGGCACACATGTGGCTGTGATATCCAACCCCTGCTGCACATCAGAACCCGCGGCTCCTTCCGCGCACCCCTCCACATCCCGTGTTCCTACGGGATTTCACTGCCATGTTATCGGAATAAAACTTCAGCTCCAACTGATGCAATGATTTTGTCTGACTACCTAGACCTGCATGCAGCAGACTGGATCTCTGTTCACCACATCAACACTTTCAAAGCAAATATCCAGGAGAGAAGGAACTGACCGAATGCGTGAGCGGGATGATGAACAGTGAGGAGGGGTGGGATGGGGCGGCCGGGTTCGCAGGGCAGGAGCGCTCTCCCCTCCGACCTAACTTTTTCCACACTCGGCGCTCCGAGGCCGCGGCCGCTCCGCGCGTCTCCGGCCATTTAAACGTCCCCGCGGGGTCCCGCCGGGGCGCGCGAACTCAGCTTTCCGGAGACAAAGCGGCGCAGCCCGCCCGCCCTCCCGGGGCCTCACCGACACCAGGAACTCCAGCGTGCCCACGTAGTCGCGCTCGGTCTGCCGCAGCTCGCTGAGCACGCACACGCGCAGGCGGAGCTGCCTCTCCGCGTCCCGGGCGCCTTCGGCGCGGCCGTCCCCGCGGCTCTCCTCGCTCATGGTGCGCCGAGCGCGGCCCGCGCCCGCCGCTGCGCGGTCCCCGGCGGCGGCGGCAAAGTTGCCGCCTGTGCGAAGTCCCGGGCAGACGGACGGACGGGGGTCTTCACATGCTGAGCGGAGACCGGGGCGCTGGGGCTGGAAGCGCGGGAAACTCCCGGGAGAGTGGGCTCGGCCTCTCTCCCGTAGCCGCGCCGAGCCGCGCCGCTCCTGCCTCACGCGGCCTGAGCCCGAGGGGAGGCGGCTCCTGCTGCCACCGCGATGCCTTGGACATTAATCAAATGCTTTCTGTCCATGTGACTCCGACCCTTTACCCTTCGCCAAATCTCAGGAAAAAGGAAACACAACCCCGGGGAAGTGTGTCGTGCCAGCTAACTAAACACACGCGCCACACACACACACACACACACACTCACACCAGCCTTGAGATGTAACTAATTGGAGGTTCCCAAACCTAGAGGACACACTCCAAGACAGCTCCAGAATTGCTCCTGAGACTCCCGCCTATTGTTTAGCTTTAATCTGTTTTCCACAAATCCTGAAAGCAAAGAAACAAGTCCCCAAGGTTACATAACTGGATGGGAACAAAACAACCACAGTATTGACCCTCCCGTCTTTGAAAAGAGGCACATTGAATTTTTGTTTTATTCAGGCACAAAAAAACGTTTGCTTGCAAACTCTTCCCCAGGTCCGGGACTGTTTCACAAGGCAGACACCCTGTCTGCTCTTAGAAAGTCGGTTAACATAATAAATGTGGACAGTATAAGAAAATGACAACCCCTGTCTATACAATAAACTCCGGAAACAATAACCATTACCATGGCACTGGGATGTTTTGGCATCTCTAAATTTTTTTTCCAACATTAACATTCAAGGAAAGGCAAGGATATGTGTGTCAGTCTTGTTCTAAGAGCTGCCATGGTTGCAAAGCATAAAAGCTGTTGTTGAGCGCTAATCAAAAATAGATGACTGGTAAACAGTTAATCTTTAAGTTTTAAAAATGGAAAGACAGCATTCCTGATTTTAATGTTTAAATTTATTGCTTTTCTTCACTTGTAAAGAAAGCCAAGACCTACTAAGCACCATTTCCAATAAATTTAGCAGACACAACACTCCATATGTATTTTTATATAAATGTCATCTACCTGTATTTTCTAGTCATCTGGCTATACTTAGAACAACTTTAAACAATCACAACTAGTGACACTTAAATAAACTGAATGGTTTGTGTTTATGCGTGAAAGTGGCATATAAACTCATTCCAAAAGTTGAAAGATTAGCAAAACTAAAATATGGATGCTGTCCTCACTATTTAGAATAAAATAATTATTGATTTTCTAGATAATGCATGTTCAAAGCAGTTGTGACTGTAATGTATAATGAATCAGAAGGACTGTATTTTTTCTTCTTACATTAAAAATACAGCTTTTGAGTCACATAAAAGTCGTGGTGTTCCTTTTTTGTACATGGTTATTTACATACAGTCAAGAGCAAAGAGCAAATCATCTAGGTGGCTTCACACAGAGTGACCAAGTAACAAAGGGCAGCACACATTAAAGAGCAGCACCTGGTAAACAGAGCAAAGGAGGACATAGGAAGTGCCACGTCCAGTAATGACTGGGAAATCCAAACATCAGTGAACATTCTCTCCAAACACACCAGGCTGCAAGGAACAAATGCAAGTCTTCCTACAGGGTTTATTCCCCAGTGGGGAAAAAAATAAGAAGGTAAAGTAGCTTTCCATCAAAAATTCTAAATAAGGGCCGTAGGGTTAGCTCAGTGGTTCCGGCGCCTGCCTCGCAAGCGCAAGGTCCTGAGTTCGATCCCTGGTAACCACATAGAATGCTGGGCGTGGAGACTCATGCCCACCAACAATCAACGCCGCATACCACAATGCCGGACGTGGTGGCTCACGCCTGTAATCCCAGCACTCGGGAGGGCAGAGACAGGAGGATTGCTGAGTTCACGGCGGCTTGCCTGGGCACCATAGTGAGCTCAGGGCCAGCCTGAACTACACAGCGAAACCCTGTCGCAAAAAAAAAAAAAAAAAACTAAATAAAAATAATATTTTTTACCAGTTATTTGCAATGATAAAATTGCTTATGTATTTCCCTGTATGACAACATTAGTCTATGCACAATCTGCTAGACCTGCACTTCTGAGAGTGCTGTACTTGAATTTGAATTACCGGTGGTTTTTTATCCACCCAAAGAATTTGACTCATTCTACATATGTCTGGAAGACCTCAGAACACCACACAGTGCCAAGGCCTGAAAACCAAGACAAATACTTCTCAAGGTAGGTTACAGACCACTGCCTCAAAGTCATCCAAGGTCTTTCTAAAATGAACATTTGTGGGCCCCATCCTAAATTTATTGAATATACATCTCATCCATTACACCCTAAATTCTTTAAACAAGGTTCTCATTCTTAGACCCACTAACATTTGAGAGCCACCATCTAAGGAGTTGCTATTGAGAGGATCAGAAGTATATGCCATGCTATTAAAAAGCAAAACTACGAGGAGGGGTTACCCACTTTCCGGGCCCCCCTTCTGTCTCTCTTAAGGCAGAAGCTTCCTCTCTCAATAAAATTTTCCTACTCAAAAAAAAAAAAAAAAAAAAAAAAAAAAAAAAAAAAAAAAAAAAAAAAAAAAAAAAAAAAAAAAAAAAAGCAAAACTACGAGGAGTCCTTTGCAAAAATGAGAGACAGAGAGAGAGAGAGAGAGAGAGAGAGAGAGAGAGAGAGAGAGAGAGGTAAGAGGAAAAGAAAAAGTAAATAAAAACCATCAGAAAATACTTATTTAAATTTCTCTTAGATAGACCTGTGTCAATTATAATGATATTCATAGTTTCTGACAACTCTTTTGCACCTCATTCCACCCCTCAGGATCATCAGCAATTAATGAACAACACCAGAACACCATGTAGTGCCCCTTGCCAGATACTTCTCAGTGTCTCTGTGGCCCAGGGTTGAGTTTTTAATTTCTCATCAAAGACATAAGAGTGTAAGAAAACAGGGTTAGAGTATCTGGAAACTTTCACTTTGATGGTAAATAAGGTCTTTTATAAACTCTGAATATATTGTATCCCTTCCCACTTCCTCTATTGAAAAGTTAGGCTCTGTCTGCCAGAAAAAGAAAAGCAAAATCCCAGATGATGGACAAGATCCAGTTTTTCCCTGAAATACTAATGAGGTTGAACCCTCCAATAAAAAGAGATGGAAGAAAAGAGGATGGAAAGAAATGGTGGAGTACCAAACTAGCTCAGCCATTAGATTTATTTAATATTCATGAACTTGGTGTGGTTAGAATCCATTAGTACAAAGTTCAAAGAGCCACAGTTCAGAGCAAAGTAGGTTTTGTTTGGTCAGCCTCAGAGAAGGACAGCTCCTGGATTAAAAGTCTGAAAAATCCAAGGCCACCTCTTTGAAAAAAAAAAAAAAAAAGCTCCCTGGACAACATATTACAGAGAAAGGTCATTTTACCCTCTTTACCATTTCAATACTACTATTTTTCCAAGAAAAGTAATTGATTAAATTTTATACTGCACAAAACTAGAAGATACAGCTAAAAAGTTTTCATGACCATCTTATTAGAGAGCTGTAAGAGGCAGACTATTCTTTATCCACAAATAAAATTGATTTTGTCATGTACTGCTCTGGCCTATTATAGACATTCCTATGTCATATTAACATAGAAAACTATAACAAACACATTGTAACTACATTAACATGTATTTAAGAGCCTTAAGAGCCAGGTGTGGTGGCTCATGCCTATAATCCCAGCACTGCAGAGGTAGAGGCAAGAGGACTGCTGAGTTCAAGGCTAGCCTGGGCTACATAGCTCAGGGCCAGCCTGAACTATACAGCAAGACCCTGTCTCCAAAAAAAAAAACAAAAAAAAAACCCTTAAGAATAGTAATTTGAAGAATATTTCTTAATTTAGCTTATAATTCATGTTTACTGTCCCGTGAACTTGATTTTGTTGGCAATCTAGTCATGACAACAACAGCAGGTTCTGGACCACTAGTTAATTCTATCATTACTGTAAGGATTTTAGAATGTATATTGCTTCAAGGACTATACTATAGAATTCATAGATTCTATTTTATTTTCTTTTACAATATTTTGTAGCAAAGTAAAATAAATAAATATTAGCATGATATTACTTCAGCAAGGCTAAAGTTCCTAATCATCCAGTTTAGTTTAAGACCAAATCATCCTCTTAGCCATATTCTAACATGTAATGGGAAACCATCGTCTTCTTATGAAAACTTAACTACAATTGTCCAAGTATGATAGTTTTGGTTTTTGCCAGATCAAAATCCACCTACTCACCACTCAAAATCCAATACTTGGGAAACAAGAGTTGGGAGAAAGGGCATCATGTTTATTAAAGAACTATATGTATTAAGCTGAAGGGGGTTTTAATCTTCAAAGCACTACCTTGGGTGAATTCAGGTACACAAAATGGCTTTTATGGGGAGGGAAAGGAGTTTCAACAGAATGATGGGCAGGAAGGCTGAGGGTTGTGTAACATCTTTGTCACTCAGGACATATGTTTCTTTTCCCCCTCTGGTTGGAACACCACAGTTGGCCTTGACCACATAGATCTAGTTCATATATTTCCCTTACACAAATATTACTGTCCTTCAAGTTAAACCTCACAGCAATTTATATCCCTTGTGTTAACTGGTACGTAGGTAGAAAGAATAAGGAGAGACAGAGGTATAAACTTTAGAATCAGCTTGATGACATCCAAAAATAGTTTACTGTGATTCTAATTGAGATTCCACTGAATCTACAGATCAAGTGAGAAAGAACTAATATCTTGACAGTAACTCTTCATATCTAGTGTCATGGAATATTTATTTAATTTCTTTTATTCCTCTCATTTGTGGGTTTTTTTTTTTTTTTTTTTTTGCTTTTTGGAGACAGGGTCTTGCTTTGTAGTTCAGGCTGGCCCTGAGCTCACTATGGTGCCCAGGCAAGCCACCGCGAACTCAGCAATCCTCCTGTCTCTGCCTCCCGAGTGCTGGGATTACAGGCGTGAGCCACCACGCCCAACATTATATGTGGTAACCGGGGATCGAACTCAGGTCCTTACGCTTGCGAGGCAGGCGC
>PVIC010017880.1:0-12490 GCA_004025085.1 Thryonomys swinderianus
TTTAATCTAGCGCTGAAACTAGAATACATTCATCTGTTTGTTGTTACTATAATGAAATACCCAAGGTGGGTATTCAAGCAGAAAAATGGTTTATTTAACTTAGAACTTTGGAGGCTGAAAGTCAGTTCAGCCTCTGGTGAGGGCCTGATGGTGGCAGATGGCATTATGGCTGGAGCACAGGCAAGAGAAGGGAGATTATATCACAAAACAGGAAATCAAAGCAAGGAGGAGGGCCAGGCTTACTCCCTTTACGATAACCAGGGAACAGTTTTCGTCTCTTCTGAAGCTCACCCCAAGTGACCTAGTGGCCTCCTCCTGGAACCCGCCACCTGAGGACCAGGCCCCTAACAAACCGCTTCTAAACCACAGCCCAGAGCCAACCCCAAGTCCAAATGAACTTAACCATGATACGGAGTTCTTGGTAAGCTTCGAAATTAATTAATATTTAAAATTCAAAACAGTTGGTGAGTCAACCTGTGTTTTTCTATAGTTATTAAAGAAGCATAAAATTGGAACATCAACATAAGTTCCACATTAGAAATGCCTGATGTCAGATGCAGGAAGGGAGGAAGGCTGGGAGGAGATCCTGGCAGAGGTGTCCAGGAGGCGGGGCTGCCTTCAGGGTAGGGGGACAGGGGACCCTTCCCCAGCATAGCTTCATCCTGTGACCAGAGCCCTCTCTGTCTTCCCAGATTCCCATACCGAGTGTGCCTACTTTCCAGCCGTCTGTGCCAGTCCCTGAGCGACTGGAAGCTGTGCAGCGCTACATCAGGGAGCTGCAGTATCCTCTCTGGTCTGGGCCATGGCCTCTGGCTGGCTGTTGCGATAGCCAAGTGGACCAAATGGGTTCATTTCAGACAAGGTTGTAGAGGAATCAGGGGAGCCACCTCCTTCCCCAGCTCCAGAGACGCTACCCTTGAGGGATCTGTTCCCCCACGAGGATTTCATCTGGACTACCTTCAGGGTCCCCATCGCCGGTGCTTTGTAGCTGCCAAGTGTGGCACTGATGGGGCAGAGAGAAGGAAATGGCTCCTGAGCTGGGGACTGGTGGGCACTGTCATCCCCACAGCCCCAGAGGGAGTGAGGATGCTGGTTGCGTGAAACCCTGGTTTCAAAGGCAGGGGGCGGTCTAGGGATGTGATGTAGTTCCATGGCTGAGCTCTTGCCAATCTTGCTCGAAGCCCCGAGAATCTGGCCCTTGGTTTGATACCCAGCACTGCCCCCTATGCGAACAAATAAGAAGGAAAGGAAAAGGATTTCATGCTCCAGGACTCCCCTTCCACAACTTGGAATTTTCTCTTGGTTCTTCACTCTTTTCTTTCCTAGCAGGAGACAAGTTGCCCAGCCTTCAAAGGGCTGGTCCTGCCCCTGCCTGGGCTGTGTGTCCTAGGTCCCCACATCGGGTGTCTGAAGGGGAAGGACTGAGTGGGGAGGGGCCCGACTGTTAGCTAGAAACAGCCTCGTCCCTGTCTCGACCAGCGGGGACGCTGTGGACCTGGGAGAGCAGGGTGGGCTCAGGAGCACCGGACAGGCTGAGCCAGACCCCCAACCCTCCAGCCTTTTTCACTTCCCTTTGCCTTCCAGCTGTTAGGAAATGCCAGTCCTGCTGTCTCCTCAAAGGCTCCCATCCTAGGGAGGCCAGGGGAGAGCGAGGGAGGGGGAAGGAGAGAGCTAATACAGTAGCAGTATCCTCCTCTTCCTTCTGCCAGAACCGAGTCTGAAGCGTCCTGCACCATATCTTACCTTTGTGAGGTCCTTATCTGACCTGTACTGTGCCCCACTTTGGGGCAAGACAAGAGCAAGGGACCCCCTCCTCCAAACCAAACCAGTCAGTCCTTAACCAGTGCTTGCAGGTACAATCACACAGGGACACAGTTCTTTGAAATTAAGAAGAGCAGACCTCTGACAGGGTAAGTACGGGAGGCACTGGTAAGTACCCAGGCTCCGCAAGCCCTGGCTGAGATCCTCTGAGGAGCCCTGTGGTTTGTTTTTCAGTGGAAGCTAAGAGGAAAGTTAGGGACTTCCTCAGGGAAGCTGGCCAAAGTTTTGGGAACACCTTGAGAGCCTGAGGTTTCTTTACTTACCTCTCTCGGAGCCCTGGTTGGAATCTGGCCTCCCTAGCCCTTCAGCTATATTCTTGTTGTCCAGTTAGTGCACTGTGTACCAACTGGGTATACCTAGAGATCCAGTTGCCCTCCTAGGCAAAGCCAAGTCTGGGGCAGCATTTGGTGAGGAAAGAGGAGCCAGCTTGTGTTAAAATGGCCTGAAATGCAAGCTCAAGAGTGGGTAGGGGTGTCTCTGGGCTGTCTGCTTGAGGTCCCATATTCAGGCTGCCAGGGAGCAGCTGCAGTCTGGTTTTGGGAGGAGCCGTGTTTGGGTCCACTGTGCTCCAAAGGGAAGAGGTCAGTGCCGAGGTCCACACCCCACCCAGCCCCCCGCCACCAGAGAAGGTCCCAGCACAGCGGCTGTGGAGGTCGTGCTCCTGTGCGGGCTCCACTCCCCCCACGGGTCTTTGCTGTAGGCCAGAAGAAGGGCCAGTGGGAGAGGGGCTTCCTTATCACCAGCGGCCTGCTCTCCGCTCCCTCTGGCTCCAGACTGCAGACAGTTTGGTGTGGGACTCTTGACTTCCAGCGCTTCTGGTTTACCCTGTCCTCCCCCTCCCCATAGTCCTTCACTGGAAAGGGCTGGATTCACTGACCTCACGGCCCTGATTTTCCCACAGGCTGATGGACCTGGCCAAGGAAATGACCAAAGAGGCTCTGCCCATCAAATGCCTGGAAGCCGTAATCCTGGGAATGTATCCTTTCTGCTGGAGAGGGGCCTGGCCACTCAGGCTCTCCAGGCCTCGTTACCTGCTCTGGAAGGAGGACTGAGTGGGATCTGGGGCTCTCCTGCTGCCAAACTGGGGGATTCAGCCCCCCATAGTCCTTAGCTCTTCCTGCCCTGGGGAGCTTTGTCTGGAGTCCTGTGGACACAGTGACCTTGTTGTTGGAACCCTGAATCAGGGCACAACATGGGCTGTTGGGCTGTTTCCAAGAATTGGACTGGGAGAAGCAGGCAGGAGGCCCGTGCTGGCATGTCCAGGATGCGTGTTTTGTGGAGATGACGTGTGGGGTCCTGGAACAGCTGCCTAAAAACATGAGGGGCATCTCTGGGTCAGCAGGGTCACTCGAGGGACAGACAAGCCCCCAGAAGGCCTGCCCTTGCCAGGGCCCCCCATCAGGGTAGGAGCAGCACCTCAGCCTCAGCCCTACTGTCTTTCCTTTAGTCATATTTATTATAAAATGTTTAGACAATACAATGAAATTCTGTGTACTCATCACTTAACTTCTCCAATTCAAAGCCAACTGCATTTCATCTCTCCCTCAGCCATGTCCCCATCAGCTTTTTTTTTTTAACCAATTGAACTAACAACCCCCCCCCCCCAGTCAGCTTTTGAACCTGAGACGAACAGCCCATCTGGCCCAGAGCTCAGGAAAGCAGACCGGGGGTGGCCAGGAGTAGAGGGAAGGTAGCCACATGGAACAAGGTGTCTGTCCCTGCAACAGGTCCCTGGAGGAGGTGAGGGTCAAAGGTGAGAAGCACACCCCACCGCACAGGGCTGTGACCCCAGGGTCGCTCCCACTGACACACTTGCCTTGAGTGTGTGGGGGTCCCCAGTGCTACCTCTGTGGTGGCCGTCGTCTGTAAGAGGACAGGCCATTCCCAGGAGCCCTGTTTGTAGCATCCTTTGCAGTTTAAGCACAGGACCATCTGGGAACTTCAGGTCACTGCCATCGCCCCTTCAAGGCCACACTGAAGTGAGGCTCCTGGCCTCAGACCACACAGGCCTGGCTCCAGGCAGAGGCCTTGGGCCCAGGCCGAGAAAGGTCATCTGGTGGCTTGTGTGACAAAGAAAATAGGAGTGGGCCCCAGTGGGCAAGGGCTCCTTACCAGTGCCCCCTGTGCCCTGGGTCATGGCACATACAGCAGGATCGGCACTGTGTTGCTCTGTCTTGTTCCCACTGCGCCCCGAGCTGGCACAGTTCTTACATTATCCCTGGTCACTGGCCAGGGGGCTTAGTAAGCACTGTAAAGTGAGCTGAGTGCTGGAGGGAGCCTGACAAAGTGTCTGAGGGGACAACTCGGGCAGACCAAGCTACAGGGGAAGCCTGGGCCTGCTGCTGTGTATTCCCCCAGCGGGCGGTGAGCCCCAGGTCCTCCTCTGCCCAGGTAGGTAATGGCAGTACCTGCCGCGTAGTCGAGCGGACAGTTGAGTGAGGTGTGCGTGGAGGTACTTAGCAGTCTGTAGTCAGCATCCACTGCATATTCTGTCATTTAGTGCCTGCCTGCATATTGAGGAATTTTTACTGAGTAACTATTATGTGCCTGGCTGTGTTGGGCCCTGGAAAAACATCAAAGAACATGACAGCCAAAGTCTGTCCTTAAAAGGTTTACACTCTAGTGAGAGAGAAAAAATAAGCAGGTAAACAAATCAGTAAAGGGCAGATGGTGCTGAGTGCTGTGGAAGAGACAGGAGCAGACTTTCTTTAGAAAAGAGTCAGCAAAGCGTGGCACAGTGGCTTACTTCTGCCATCCCAGCAGTCAGGAGGCTGAGGCAGGAGAACTGAGTTCAAGGCCAGCCTGGGGTACTTAGTGAGATCCTACCAAAATATACCAAAAAGAAAACTTTAAAGGCAGTAAAGCCAGCTGAGCCTGAGGCCAGAGGAGGAGCCATCCAGGGAGGGCACAGTGACCAGCAGGAAGAGCTGGTGCAGAGGGCCTGGTGGGAGGCCGGGTGAGCAGGTGGGGTGGGTGGTCTGAGAGTTTGGCATGGGCATAGGCCTGGCGGTGCTGGCCTCCGCCATGGCTGTGAGCTTGGTCCTGTTGAAGGGCAGGTGTATGGAAGGAAGGGGGCACTGGTGAGAGGAGGCGCTGGGCAGAAGGAAAGGAAACGTGAGAAAGTGTCCTACGGATGCGGACTGAGGGGTGCGTGTGAGTGACAGAACGGGATAGCGGCAGATGGGCTCAGGGCCGGTCTCATCCCTGCCTCAACTCAGACTTCTAGACGGCCCTGCAGCTGGGAGTAAGGGGCCTTGGTAGCTGTGACTCGGAGCCCTGCCTGACAGCACTGCGGCAGCGATACCTCTGCAGCCATCACAGGGAGCCCTGCTGCCAGAGGACAGGGAGTTGGAGAGCAGCTAGCCACGGGGTCTGCACGCAGGAGCTGTGGCATTAGGAACCCACTGGACACACATGCCCCACAGTGGTGCCCTTTCAGTGGTGCCTTGTCCTGGCCTTTCCTTAGCTCAGGCCGACCACCAGTTACCTCACCAACAGCATGCCCACCCTGGAACGCTTCCCCATCAGCTTCAAAACCTACTTCTCAGGGAACTACTTCCACCACATTGTGCTGGGGGTGAACTTTGGGGGCCGCTTTGGCGCCCTGGGCATGAGCCGGCGCGAGGACCTAATGTATAAGCCCCCGGCCTTCCGCACGCTCAGCGAGCTCGTGCTGGACTACGAGGCCGCCTATGGCCGCTGCTGGCACGTGCTGAAGAAGGTGAAGCTGGGCCATTGTGTGTCCCACGACCCACACAGCGTGGAGCAGATCGAGTGGAAGCACTCGGTCCTAGACGTGGAACGGCTGGGCCGAGAGGACTTCCGCAAGGAACTGGAGCGCCATGCCCGCGACATGCGGCTCAAGGTCAGGCTCGGCCAGCAAGGTCACGGGGTCCCTTGCCCTTGGGCCCCCACTCTTCCTGGCCTGTGGTGTGTGAGGAAGGAGGGCAAGGACTTTGGAGCTTTCCCTCTGCAGTCTTATTGTTGAGGCCGCCCCTCAGGTGGGCCTATCTGGGGCAGCTCTGGAAAGATGAAGTGGGTCAGCTGGGTTCGCGTGGTGAAGGGCTGGTGTACAGTACTGCGGGTCAGGGGGAGTGGAGTGAAGATCAGCTGGTGGGGAACCCTGGCGTATTTGGGGGACCGGTAGGGTGGTGAGTACCTTCCCCCACTGTTTTCCTTCGCAACCTGACTCCAGCCCCCTGCTTGAACTAAAGCACCAGGCAGAGGTCAGATGAAGGGGAAAGTTAGCCTGTGAAGGCCGAGGCTTCTCCCTTCCACCCGCCAGATGAGCAGATGCCTGGGGATGTGGTCTTCTGTTGGGCCTGCGCTGCTGAGGAGTTGGCCTCCAGAGCCTTCCAGCAGGCTGAACTGTGGGCTCCCCTTGGGTCCCCCTGAGCTGAAGGTGTCTTTTAGGCCTTCCCCCCAGCCTCATTGCTCAGGTCTGCTACTCTGTGGCCCCGCCCCTCAAGGCAGTCTCAGCACATTCTTATCTGGCTTCTGTCAACAGTCCCTAGAGGCCAGCAGGCAGGAGGTTGGTGGTGGGCCCATTTCCAAGACAGGAAGCTGGAGATTTGCTCACAGGCAGTGAAAGGTAGATGGGACGGAGCTCAGCCTCCTGAGGCTTATCCCAGGTGCCTGTGGAGCCCCAGCCTGGCCTGTGGGCAGGCACCCCTTGCCCACCAGCACCCCCAGAACAAGATCTTGTGGCCTGTCACTGACACCCTGGGATAGAAATGGGATGCAGCAGACTTGCATTAGCTGCTCTCTTTTGCTTCTGAAGGTTCTATCAGCTCTGGGCTCCCCTGTACCCTGGCTCTTGCTGCTGCAGATGTCTCTAAAATCACACATTGGATCTAGAGTTGGAACCAATGGTTACCCGTCTTTAGCACTATGACTTCCAGCCTGTTCCACACTAAGAACTCCCCATGTTGTGTGGACCCCTCCAGCTCCCCATGGGATAGTCCACGTGTGGAAAACTCAAACCAGGCTGATCATGCTGCATAAAGGATGATTCATTTCTCAATCAGATCTCTGATTTTCTCAGTCCTCTCTCTCAGTCTGACTTCTGATTGGCTGAAGAAAAGCAGTGCAGTCTTGGGGTTGGTAGGATCCCAGCTCAAAGCTCAGATGTGGGCCACTTGCTCACCACATGTACTCTGCATGGATGAGTCTTTCCTTAGTCTGTGACAGCCTAGTGATTGTGAGGAACTGCTGTGCTGACAGTTTTAGTGCCTGGAAGTAGATTTGGAAATACGGAGAGGGAGTATTGCCTGAGGCTTCCTGGCCCTGAAGCCTCCAGGGACCAGGGGTTCCCAGCAGGGCAGGTCCAACTCTGGAGAAACCCTGGAATATGCTTTCATTCTTTCCACACCACCTAGATTGGCAAAGGGACCGGCCCTCCCTCTCCCACCAAGGACCGGAAGAAGGATGTTTCCTCCCCACAGCGGGCCCAGTCCAGCCCTCACCGTAGGAACAGTCGCAGTGAAAGACGGTAAGAGATGAGATTGCATGGGCAGGTGAGGCCAAAGAAGGGTTTCTCCTTTCCTCTCCTCTAGATGCTTCTCTCCATCCTTTCCTCTCCTGTCTTCCTCTTTTTTTGTGCCCCGGGCCAGGGAAATGCCTTGGGAAGGTTGGTGCGGATGTTTATATGTTGATGTTGCCATAGTATAAGGTACCATTTCCCCAAAAGGTTCTGGCTACTCTGTGCTGAATCAACAGGGTCCACAACAGGGTCCACCTGTTTGGAACAGGTCCAAAACAAAGAATGGGCTGTGTGGGAACAGGGCTGAGAGTTCCTGAAGTTTCCTGGGGAGGGTTTGAACATAACCTGTGGATCTCTGTAACCAGGAGAAAGGGCATTCAGCACAGCTTTTGCCCCCACATCTGTGGGTTATGTGTGTATGTGTAGACAGCACTAAAATACCAGGCCTCCTGCTCTGATTTTGGCTCTTGCTTTAAAACTCAACCAGGAAGGCTGGAGATTTAGCTCAGTGGTCCGGCACCTGCCTCATAAGCGCAAGGTCCTGAGTTCGATCCCGGTAACCACGTACAATGCTGGGTGTGGTGACTCACGCCCACTAGCCATCACATACCACGTACCACAGTGCCGGGCATGGTGGCTCACGCCTGTCATCCCAGCACTCGGGAGCAGAGACAGGAAGATTGCTGAGTTTGAGGCTTGCCTGGGCTACATAGTGAGCTCAGGGCCAGCCTGAACTACAAAACGAGACCCTGTCTCAAAAAACAACTCAACCGGGAGCCACTGAGCAGGCCTCTGGCACCAAAGCCTCTGTCACTGTTGACTTTGATCTAGGTTTTGTCACAGACCCTCCAGGGAGATTTATACTTAAACCATTACCCACCACTTGCCATGTTCAACTCCATCAAAGATCAAGAGGGCAGGAACCACATCAGGGTGGCCAGAAACGCACTTCCACACTTCCTCACCTGCCACCTGGAGGGCGCCTTGGAGAAGGGCACTGGCAGCCAGTCCTGGTACCTGTAACTGCTCCCCCTCTTCCATCCCCGACGACCACTCCCTCCTGCTTCCTCTGCTCTTCCTGCAGCCCGTCGGGTGAGAAGAAGCCTTCAGAGCCCAAAGCCATGCCAGACCTCAACGGGTACCAGATCCGGGTATGATGGTGGATGCTGCGTCTGGAGCCAGGACCCACCCGCCTGCTGGAACCCGCTGTGCTCGCACTCTTGGGCAGGGCTCCAGGGAACCACAGAAGGGAGCGTGGCAGCTCAGTCTCGTGCTGCTCCCCTCCCACTGAGCCAAACCCCTAATTATGGGCAGAGAGGCAGTTAGTATTTTGCCTGGAGTTTTTAGTCTACCACTGAAGTTAAAGGTGTTTGGGGGGAGAAAAGATACATGGAGGTGCTGGTGGCCAGAAGGACACTGTTTAGAGACCTGAGAGCCATGGGGCTGAAGGACAGCTTGGTGCTCCTGCCTCAGCGCCTCTCTGAGATTTGAGTATGTCCTATAGGGGACATTTCTGGGCCCCATCAGCTGATGGGAGGATCTCGGGTGGGGGTTAGAAGTGTTTGTCCAATTGTGCAGAATGTTGATCCAGGGAAAGGGAAGCAGGGTAGGAATCATCCCGACAAAGGTCTGTGTAGGTCTTAATCGGGAGCTTGATGCAAGCCTCACTGCTCAAGAGTGATGGGTGCTCAGCCCTAGTGTTCCCATGAGCAGGACCAGGAGAGCCTTGCTATAGCCAGCAGGGAGCTGGGCTGGGGAGGACCCAGGGTGAGGGGTCCTAGCCACTCTTACCTGTTGTGGCAGCCCAGGGGGCTCGGTGCAGAGGGTCTGGGCTTCACAGAAAACTGGGCAGTAGGGTCAGTATGATAGGATCAAGCAGACTGGCCAGTTTGGGAACTGTGGCTAGGCACAGGACGATGGGTGGGGCCTCACGCCTGGGTCTCTCCCCTGGCAGTGCCGGGAGTGGGCTCTGCCACTTCCCCTTTCAGGCCCATCTCTGCCCCAGGCCCCCTGCCCTGCGTTGGCAGCCCAGCCTTGGGGTTACAGCAATGGTCCAGCCAGCCATGTGTGGCACTTCGGGGCGCTGGCGGGGAAAAGCCTGAGCAGGTGGAGGTATTTTTGGTGGGACGTGAGATGTGGGGAGGTCGGCAGGGTTGGAGAAAGGTTCTGGGGATTTAGTTAACAGGGAGACAGAGGGCAAGGGTGCAGTGTGGCCACCGAGGAGGGATGGAGCCCAAGAACTGGGGATGTAAGTGAGGAGGGGATGTGGGAGGGAGGTTAGGATCAGGATGCCTGGGGGGAGTGAGTTCCTTACGGAAGCTACTTGTCAAGAAGTGGGAGAGAGGATTCAGGCTGTAGAAGGGCAGCTGGATGAGGTGGCCGTTAAAGGGTTTTGCTCTACCAAGAGCCTGTGAGTCAGTCCGGAGAGCGTCAGTAAAGCTGCAGGGAGAGTAGGGGCCTGGATAAGGGCAGAACTAAGACTGTAAACTCAGTGCCCATAGGGCCAGCAGGTGACCAGGGCTGGGGGGTACTATGGCACACTCAAGTGGGGAAGACACCATTAGAGGGGGTTCTGTGTCTCAGTTCTAGGCCTTATGCAGCCAGATTGGTTTTTCAAAAGCCAGAACTCTGCATTTGTGAAATTGCCCTTGTAAGTGTTGATGGTTTGTTTTTTAAAAACTGTAAAAGCCCAGTGTAGGTAAAAGAGTGGTGGAGAGACAGAGTTCATGCTGGGAGGAGCCCACTGCAGTGCCGTGTGGTGGAAAGTGACCGTGCTGAGCTCCCCAGAGCTGGGCTGGGCAGCCAAGGGGGGGCCCTGGCAGCTGAGACTCCCTCCGAGATGGTCTGGCACAGAGATGGTCTGGCTCTCAGCCCACCAGGAGATGGATGGGCCTAGGAGCAGAGGAAGGAGGGAAGGAGGCCCAGGGAAGCCTTTGCTGAAGAGAATGCTGGCAGGGAAAGCACCGGAGGCTGTAGCTCCTCAGACCAGCAGCCCTTGGCCCAGAGCCAGGCCCAGCCAGAGCCACCCCGTGAGCCCCACTGGCCAGTCCCATGTCTCTGCAGCTTCAAGGGTGCAGGGAGCCCTGGGAAGGCTCTGACCTGGCCAGAGCAGTGCAGGGCATGGTGAGCCTGGTGCATATCCCATCTTGGCCTGCAGAGTAGGGACCGTGGTCCCTTGTCCCACATTAACACAAGGAGAGATAGCCGCCTCCAGAGCTCCTTTCTGGTTCTGGTTGTAGCTGCTCATCTGCAGGCAGGTGGGCCCAGATCCCTCTGGGAACTGCCATGAAATGAAGGGTATATGGGGGGAGGAGAAGTAAGAGGGAGCCAGGAGCTGGAGTCAGTAGGTGTGGGAGCTTCCTGGTCCCAGAGCCCTCGGGGCTGCCCTAGGTTCTGCGCCCACCGGACAGCAGGGTGGAGCCCTAGCCTGCTGCCTGTGGAAGGGAGCAGACCCCACTGAAACCCTAACTGACCCCCTGGCACTCACCCTGAGCTGAGACCTTGGGCCTGTGGAGACCACAGGATACAGCGGTGCTTCTTAATTTATTTTAATTGTTTCTCATATGTAGCAATCCACCTCCCTGCCCGGGCTGTTTACAGGGGCTCTGCTCTCTGGGGCTGGCCTAGCTGCCAGGTTTCTGGGAGGAACAGAGGCAGGGACTTTGGGGCCTTAGTCACCATCCATGGTTATCACCTCATCTCACTTCCTGTGAGGGAGAAAGGCCTGGCTGATGACCCAGCTGGCCCTGACTGAGGACTGCTGGCTGAGGAGTCCGGGTGAGGTCAGAGAAGGCCGCTGGGCAGAGGCGGCTGAGCTACAGGGCCTGCAGGTCTTCCCAAAGCCAGCTCCCTGTGCCGGTGTCAGGTCAGAATACTGGCAGGCCGACTCCAGTGAGCCTCCCCACCTCCCGGCTTCCAGTCCTCTCCCCCCAGGGCCTCGCCACATTCATGCTCACCCATCATGACAGACACCCCACCCTTATGTGGGCACAGCCAAGTGTGGAAAGCAGCATGGTCCCGTGGTCCCATGGGCAATGATAAAGCCTCGGGCCAGGGGACCGAGCAGTGGAAAGAGCCCGAAGTTTATTGGTCTCTCACCCTTTTGTCATCTCATGCCCTCTGCTTCCAGAGTGGGCTTGACTTGTGGCTCTGGAGTCGATGTCACTCTTGTGGCAAAGTGCCCAGGGCCCCATGTGCATGTCACCTGCTCCTCCTGCCTGGGATGCAGATGGCTCAGCTGTGGCAGTGTCACAGGCTTGTCCTCTGTATCCTGGCCTTGGAGTGCAAAGGGCTGTGCTGCACCCAGCCGCTGGGGTGTGGAGGGCAGATGCTGTGCTCTGAAGAGGCTGGGATCGGCCCTGCCAGGTACCACAGCTTCCTACCCGCTTTGCCAGGCAGGCAGGACTGCCATGGTGCTAGCTGCAGGGCCCTCTGTGTGACTCTCTCACCCCACCATGGTGCTCCAGGGTCTCAGGTTGCCTTTTTCCAGTCTGACAAGCGAGGAGAGACCTGAGTTTCTTGGCCGTGGCCTGGTGATGGTGGACCCGCCCCCCCTGCTTTGTGTTTGGCTACTGTGTTGTCCTGGAAGTTGTTCCTGTCCTCATGTCAGTATTTGCCCCTCCCTTTCACGCTCACACTTGATTCCATTCCTGTCTTCACTTTTCCCCTAAAACAAATAAAGTTTCTCCAGCTCCAGCTGTGTGGGCTGGACAGAAATTACATGAAGCCTTATCTCCTTTCCCTTGGATGCTAGGGCCAGAGCCTACCCCACCCCCACAGGTGTTGGCCCCAGTGGCTCTTGGGAAGAACCTGAAGAGAGATGAGGGGAACCTGAAACCTGTGAACGTTCTGGGTACAACATTCTCAGCCTGGCCAGGCCACTCAGCTCTAGACCCGCTCAGGAGGTTCTCTCCTGTTGGGCTGTAATGCGACCCTTCCACATCATGCAGTAAGTCTGGGCCCTAAATCTGCCCCTAGGGTATCTCTCTGGCCAACCCCCCCACAGGCTATCAGGAACAAAGGACAATGGTGTGTTCTTCCAGATGAGCTTATTTCAGGAAACCATAGTAACAGGGATCTGAAATCTCTTCTCATCAGTCCCTGGTCTCCAGCTTTGGGAGACCAAACTTTGGAAGACTTTTCATCTACTTACAACCCGTCCTCCGCTTCCCCTCTGGCTCTGGACCT
>PVIC010017880.1:12590-32300 GCA_004025085.1 Thryonomys swinderianus
AGTACAGCCTAGTGCAGCAAGCCTCCTTGTTTTCAGTAGTGTAGTGGTGACTGGGGCTCGAGGGAAAGCTATAAAAGGCTGTCTGTGGGAATCTATGAACATCTTGACTTACACAATTAAGGAGGGGCAGTTTTGTTGTAGGTTCATTTAAATATCGCTAAAAACGATACTCCAAAAAGCCTTTCCAGAAAGGTAACTAATATTTGTGAGTGTCTTGGGCTGTACAGTCTTCCTTCCGCGAAGGGAGCACTATCCTTTACACTTACACCCAGCTAACACAGCAAAGGGCCCTGGTGGGCAGGCTTTGATGAGAGTCTGTACACCGAGGGCTGGGCCAAGCCTCTGTGTCTCAAGCCCAGTAGGTGCATTGTGGGCACTGCTGCACTACCTCCTTAGAATGCAGAAGAGCCACTGCAGACTCACAGAATACAGCTTCCTGGGGAGAGAAGACGGCTTTATTCCCTGCTGCACTGATTTTCAGGCTCACAGTAGTGAGCGGCTGAGTCCAGTGTCTAATTTAGGTACATGAATTGGACATGGAAGTGGGGTGGGATTTTTGGCTGCAAACAGCATTTTTCAGAGCCCTGAAGGTGAAGAGATTGAGGCTCTACCACCCCCATCTGGCAGGACCTGGCATTTTGACTGTTACTGGGAAGCAGTTTCACCATGGACCAAGCAAATGTGCCCAGACACAGACTGCCACATTTCCTTAGGTTTTTCCGGTGGGGCTGTGGGGACCAGCTGCTGAGGCCTGGCAGGAGATGGAGATGGGGCACCCCAGGTCAGCTGGAGTGCTAGCTTTCAAATTCAGCCCGCAAGGCACTGTGCACAAATACATGGATGCCTTCCAATCCTCATCTCAACAGGATTTGGTCATGGGAAACAAAGCCTCTGAGAACTTAAGTATGGAGATAACATTCTGTCCACAGCTGGCTAAGGTCGCAGCACCTAAGGTCATGGGATCTAACTGGGGCAGAGGGCAGTTTCCTTTAAAACACATGAAATTCACATTCTTCCCCTCTGGGCCAGGCTTTCACCTGGTTGGCCTCTTCTGCAGCCTATTTGCTCAGGAGGAGAAAAGGACTGGAGAAGTGTGCCACCCCCTGGTGGAAACTAGAGGAGCTGGGGCCTCCTTTCCTGGGAAGAGAGGAGCCCTACTGATAATAAGTGACCAAAAAACTAATCTACTTCGTAGCTACACCAGGGCAGGAACTGGAAAGAAAAAACAGAAAACAGCAGCACCTGGTTCCCTTCCCAGCCCCCTGCCAGATGTGCATGTGCCTTGCTAGATGGCCTGTCTCACCAACTCCCAGAAATGTTGCGTTCAGAGATGCTTAGGCCGGCAATAAATGAAGCAGAGTCAAGATGCTCGGCTTGCCTCTCTGGGATTTGTTTCCTCAGTGGTAACAATGTGAGCTGGAGGACAATTCTGCCGTTCCCCCCCACCGCAGTGCATTCCCTGTCATGGAAGTGCTGAGTGTTGTGCCCATGTTAAATGACTGAAGTAACTGGGGTCTCCTGTACCAAGAAGCTTGCAGTTTTCAAAATGCTTCCAGGGCCACCGGCCAAACCCAGCCTGGCTGGTGTGAGCAGTGAACCTGTGACACAAAATACTCAAAAGGTTCACCATCACTACTCTGACACGTACTGTTAACGCTCTGGAATTCTTAGTATCTTTTCTTGCTACAGCACAAAGTGGATCTAAAAATCCCTTAGAAGTAGAAATGAGTATTACTTTAATTTCCATTTCACCAAAGCACATAAACTGAAATGCAGAAGGATAAAGTAATTTATCTAGTCCCCAGGCAACCTGGACAAGGTTTTTGTGGTGTTCCTACTCCCTGGCTAAGTTGTTTTCCTATGAAATCAATGGATCCCAACCCAGACAGTGTATCAGAAACACCAAGTGGTCTTAAAATAATTCATATTCCCAGAGGATGACTCAAAGGTCAAGTTTAGAGTCGAAGAATCTTTCAGGTAAGGCAGGAAACTACACCTGGTTTAACATGACTTTGCCTGAGTTTAATGCACAGGGAAGCTGAAGGACAAAAGTCCTTCCTGTCAAGGAAGAGAAATGTTTCCAGTGACAGATGGCCCACAGCTCAGCCCTGTCTCCAGAATGTGAAAGTGATGACCAGAAATAGACACTCAGCAAGAGGCATCTAACACATGCATCTTGCCTCATGCAGCTGCCATTACTTTGAGCAGGGAAACACATACCTTATACCACTTTCCAAATAGTCCAGTATGGGCCATGGAGAGACACGGGGCACAGTAGATGGAATGAGCACAAAAGTAACCAAGTGAGAGCCATTCTCTCCCAGGGTAGGGTTGAAGGGAGCGGTACCCCAGACAAGTCAGTGCAGAAGACTTCACTCAAGTCGTTTGTCCCAGGCCTTAGAGCAATGAGAGGTTAACAGATGATAGTAGATTTAGCTCTTGAGACCCCACCCCAAAGTCCAAAGTTCCTCAGTTCTGCCTCTCTGCCCACCTTATCCTCCAGGCCTCTCTCAAGACTCTAGCCCCTTCCAGGGCCTAATGAAAAGACCAACAATGAAGAAGAAAGGTAAACCTTTATTTGGAAAAAGTTGCCCCAGTTCTGCAGACTGCAGAGTGTAGCTTAAATGACCATTGAAAATCCCCATTGCATTTCTAAAACAAACAAAGAAAAATCAACCTCTGGTCCCTGCCACCTATGGCTGTTCTTTATCTGGCATTCATAGTAGAAGACACTGATAGTGTGCCCTTGTCCTAGGGACCAACACTGCACTGGCCGGTGGCCATCTCAAGAGGCGTCCAGGGACAGAAAGAGACAGGGTGAATGGTAGAGTATCATCCAACAGGCCCTAGGGCTCAGACAGCACCCTGCCAGGACCCAGGAAGCAAAACTAAAAATAAATACACATTTTTTAAAAAATCCCCCATAACCTAGGCATGAAAAGCTTATAACCAGGAATGCACAATTCAAACTGGGTCTTTGGCTTTCATGAAAAAGGAAAGAACCTCCAGCCTACTGTCCCTAACCTCAGACTCCTGGCCACCCCCTTCAGGCCCATCTGAGTGCTGAGTGGGAACAGCAAGGCAAAATGACAAAGGCCAGCAGCTACTCTGAGTTAAGGGAGATGAGGCAGGCACCGGCCCAGGAGCAGCAATCAGACGGTAAGGCGTGCGGGTGTCATGGTACGGGCAGGGGAGTCCCTGAGGGTCAGGGTACCTTGTCAGGGGAGGAAACCAGATGCAACAAGCACCAAGGCCCCACTGGACAGAACAAAACCTCAAGCACTGCCACCACAGTTCTTGTGCATCTTGCCCAAGCCACCACTTCGCTGAGACAGTGTGGCACGAACTAAATAGCAAATTTTTCTGCAGGGAAAATAGAAAGGCTCAGGAGAGGTGGGAGGTGGCAAAAAGTAAACGTGGTGGGAGGAAAGAACAGAAAACTGCTTCTTAGGTGTGCAGAGGAAAGAAAGAAAACTCTTTTAGTTTCTGAGTCCCAGCTGAGGCAGATGCAGAGCTTGTCTGCTCTTTCCTACCAAGACTCCACCTTCCTCAGCACCAGAGTCCAGTAAGAAAAGTTTTCTGAGGCTCTTTCTCCTTACCCTTAAAGTTTTAAACTTCACGCCACTGTCCCAGCCCACTGAATCTGACACACCACTTTAGACTTCTGCCTCCCTCAAGGCAGCCTGGGGAAAGGGATGAGTCCTAGAGAAAGAATAGCAGGACTGTGGGGACCTCTGGGGCTGGAGGCAAGAGCCCACTAGGTAAGTAGTGTGCCCCAAGTCTGGTCTCCAAGCTGTTGGGCCCATTCATTCCCAGAACCCAGATAATAAGTATAACCCCACTGGCAGGATGAATGACTAATGGAATTCAAAGGATAAAGGAAAAGAAGGGCCACACTCTGTTGCCACCTGGCAGCATGACCACAGAGTAATCTTACCCTGCCCTAGGCCCCGAGCCCCATTGTGGGAAATGGTGGGCAGCCCCAGCCCAAGAGGATGCACATCTAGGGTGAGTGCCTGGCAAGAGAGCTGGGCCCAGAAGTTATGAAGGTGGGGGAGGGTTGGGTCAGAAGGTACCCCCAAGAAACAGCCTGAAAGCAAATAACCAATTAAGATCAAAAGCTCCCAAACCCTGTTAATTAAAAGTTATGGGAGAGCACTGGGTACATGGAGGGAAAAGGGAGTGCCCATCTGCCTGACCCAGGGCCACTGAGTATATAGCACAGGATCAGGGAGAGGCTGGGGCAAGACAGGGACCAGAAGCGAGAACGTGGACAGGCCACAGGGATTGAGGGAGGGACCTGAGTTTCCACAGCACAGGGCATTTCCACAGTCACTGATCCAGTGAGCTCTTCCAGAAGAGAAGCTCTCTCCCTGGGCTGTCACGGGGTGGTGACCTCCATGCTGAAGCTGGCTAGCAGGCAGAGATGGTCTGAAGAGCAGAAGGGGTTGGGCAAGCCATTGGCAGCCCAGAGAATCTCTTCAGAGAGGAGGGAGAGGCGGCCCAGCAGCTTGAGAGTTCCATCTCGAACCAGCCTGGCATCTGGGACACAAAGCAGAAGCCAATGGGCAGAAAAGCCCCTGCCACCATGGCGCAGCATGTAGGGCAGACCTTCTAGGAATCACACCTTCTATACCCCACATCCCTGTTGCTGCCCTACCCAGCCCCCTCCTCGTGCATTTCCTGAGGGACCTTGTGAGAATAGTGTTAAACTGTTTGCTGACTGCTGTATGGGCAGGAAGGAATAAGACTGTTAACCTTACAAATGCACTGACTGGCTGCCCCCGAGCAAATCTAATCACTTCCTGGGGCTCTATTCTTTCCTCCAGAACATGGATGGACAGTGACTGTCCCATCTGCCTCTCTGATGTTTGAAGGGAAAAGAGAGGGAAAATAATAAGGACAACTAGACCCAGGTCAGGAGCCAGGAGCCCAGGCCAAAGCACCGAGCCTCACCTACTAGCAGCTCGTCTCCAAAACCAGAATGCACCACGCTTACCAGTTCTGTTTCCAGTCTCACAGGACTCAGCTGAGAAAAAGATGTAATCCACTGTCATTCCAAGACCTAAAGGCATTGTGGTGACCTCCGGGTGGCCATGCTGGGGCAGGAAATGGGTATATACTGATGTCAGGTGGAGGCAGTGCTGGATGGTTCCTACAGTCCTACGAAGATGGAGGAGGAGATAGCAATCAACAAAAATTATTACATTTTCCCCTACTCACTTTTTCTACAAGTTTTATTAAGTTTTTCTTTTTAATGAGATGTGCCCAAATGACTCAATCTCAGCAAATTTTTTCCATGTTGCTAAGAAGCTGGCAAACTCAGCTGAAATCAGACTAGTAACAGACACACAGCTACTGGGACCCCTGACACTGCTCATCCTCATTCTCCACCTGGTAAAGTAGACCCAGTGTGCCCTTCTGAGGACCAGCAAGCTTGCTGTGAGGTTGCAACCCCCAAGAAAGAAGTAAATGGGCTTTCTGTCTGTGAGAACATGGTGTCACTCCAGCCTCTGTGTACCTGTATGCCCTATATAAACTTTAGTCATAAAAGTGCTTCCCAGATTCCCTCAGATGACCAAAGAGAATCTCTCGCTAATGCACATAAACCTAAGCAGGGGCTAAATTGAAGACTAAAGAGAACTGGAGAGTTTACCTGGGGAAGACAGGTTCAAATTCAGATGTGTCTTCGTCAAGGACAGACTCAGACCAAGCAGCGTGTCGTTCTGTAGAAGATTGGAGAAAAAAAGCTCTTATCATCCACAGACAGTGAAAGCATCAGAGCCTTTCACCCTAAAACTTGTGCAGATCCTTAACTAGACTGCTTGAGAAGGATCTAGAATGTAAAAGAGAAAAAGTGAGGAGAGGAAGAAAATAATGAGCCAAAATCAAGAACCTCAGGCCTTGAGTTGGGTGTGGTGGTGCACACGTGTAATTCCAGGGGAGGCTCAGATAAGACTGCCACAAATTCAAGGCCAGCTGGACTCCATGCTGAGTTCTAGGCCAGCCTGGAATACACAGCAAGACTCTACCTTTACTCTTTTTTTGGTACCTGGAATAGAACTCAGAACCTTGCACTTGGGAAGTAGGCATGGCACCACAGAGCTAAATCCCCAACCCTTGAACTCTGCCTTTAAAAAAAACCTCCGGCCTCTAACATAGACGTGATCTTCTTTGAGTCAGCACTTTTTTAAAATTTTTGAAAAGACTACAATCACATAACACGAAAATCAAAATGTGGAAAACAAAACAATCAGTGAAGCTTCCCTCTCACTAATCCCACTTGCCATTCACAGCCCCTCTCCAGAGGTAACCAATGCTACCAAATTCTTGGTACTTTCTATCACATTCCATCCATTACGGTGTTTATACAGTGTAATATAAGAAATGTATTGCAGTAAAAGGTACATTGCAATTAATCCTCCTCAAAGTATTCCCATTTGCAGGCCAGGGATTTAGCTCAGTGGTTCTGGCATCTGCTTGCCAAGCGAAGGTCCCAAATTCGATCTCCAGTACCACATACCACAATGCCGGGCGTGGTGGCTCACGCTTGTAATCCCAGTACTCAGGAGGCAGAGGCAGGAGGATTGCTGTGAGTTCAAGGCTTGCCTGGGCTACACAGTGAGTTCAGGGCCAGCCTGACCTACAAAACAATACCATCTCAAAAACAAAAACAAAAACAAAAAAACACAACATAGTGAGCTCAAGGTCAGCCTGAACTACAAAGTGAGTGAGACCCTGTATCAAAAAACTGAAAAAAATGCCGGACGTGGTGGCTCACGCCTGTAATCCCAGCACTCGGGAGGCAGAGATAGGAGGATTGCTGAGTTTGCAGCAGCTTGCCTGGGCACCATAGTGAGCTCAGGGCCAGCCTGAACTACAAAACGAGACCCTGTCTCAAAAGCAAAAAAAAAAAAACTGAAAAAAAAAGTATTCCCACTTGCTTCAGATGCATTTATCTCACCATCCCTATACTTTATGAAGCAATTCTGGACGTCCTCTTTCATGACTGTCTTTAGTTGCACTGTTGTGGCTGCATGATGTGCTGAATCAATTTAAAACATTTCTCTTTCATAGTTATTCTGACTTTAGGGAAGAGGCAGAAATTGCATGATCAGAACTAGCGAGCAAGAAGGATGAGGATACTCCATATTTTTACAGGCCTTCCTTTCCTTTGAGTGGCACTTGGCAATAGCATTCACATATTTTTAATTACATCTCATAAAGACATGAAAGAGGACATCCAGAAGTGTTTCATAGAGTGGCAAGAATGATGGGATAAGTATGTTCAAAGTGAGAGTGTTCTGAGGGGGATTAATGGCAATGTGTTTTTTTACTGTATAAATTTTTGAGAAATTTAACTATTCACCATAGTTTTTTTTTTTTTTTTTTTTTTGAGACAGGGTCTCGCTTTGTAGTCCAGGCTGGCCCTGAGCTCACTATGTAGCACAGGCAAGCCTCCGCAAACTCAGCAATCCTCTTGTCTCTGCCTCCCGAGTGCTGGGATTACAGGCGTGAGCCACCACGCCTGGCACTGTGGTATATGGTATTGATTGCTGGTGGGCGTGAGTTACCACGCCCAGCATCCTATGTAGTTACCGGGATCGAACTCAGGATCTTGCGCTTGCAAGGCAGGCGCCAGAACCACTGAGCTAAATCTCTGGCCCGTATTTTTTTGTTTGTTTGTTTGTTTGTTTTTTTGAGACAGGGTCTCGCTTTGTAGTTCAGGCTGGCCCTGAGCTCACTATGTAGCCCAGGCAAGCCTTGAACTCAGCAATCCTCCTGTCTCTGCCTCCCGAGTGCTGGGATTACAGGCGTGAGCCACCACGCCTGGCCTCTGGCCCCTATTTACCATAGTTTTAGTCATCTTTTGTATTATCTCCAGATACACATACAGATGCATATATGTATATACATATATACACATATGTATGATATATGGTGTACCATTCATATGTATACATATACATCAAGAAGAAACAAAGTTCAAATTATCAACATCAGGAAAGAAAGAAGTTTCATTACTACAGAACCTATTGACATTAATAAGACAACAAGAATAAATCCTTAGCTAGACTGACCAAGAAAAAAATAACACTCAAATTACTCTAAATAGGAATGGAAGATGGGTCATCATTATCAACCACATGCCAGAAAAATAAGCAAATACTATAAACAGCTATATACAAATAAAGTAGATCACTTAGATAAAGTGAACAAATTCCTGAAGAGACAAAAATTACATAAATTGATTCAAGAAGAAACAGAAAAATCTGATTAGGTGGAGTTCTAGTATTCTGGGAGATTGGGGCAGAGGATCTTCTATGAATCCAAACTTGGAAATCAGCAACATGACCGAATTGTCTCAAAATAAAAAAAATTAAAAAGAGCTGGGGATGTAGCTCAGTGCAAAGGTCCTGGGTTCAACCCCCAGTGTGTGTGTGTTGGGGGGGAGTGCGTACTGGGGGAAGGCCTGTGTGTGTGTGTGTGTGTGTTTTCTGGGGGAAGGATGCAACAAAAGTTCAGGCATGGGGCCAGAGGATTAGCTCAGTGGTTCCAGCACCTGCCTCCCAAGCGCAAGGTCCTGAGTTTGATCCCCGGAAACCACATACAATGCTAGGCGTGGAGATTCACACCCACCAGCCATCAATATCACATACCACAGTGCCGGGGGTGGTGGCTCAAACCTGTAATCCCAGCACTCGGGAGGCAGAGACAGGAGGATTGCTGAGTTCACAGCAGCTTGCCTGGGCTACATAGTGAGCGCAGGGCCAGCCTGAACTACAAAGTGAGACCCTGTCTCAAAAAAAAAAAAAAAAAAAGTCCAGGCATGGATGGCTTTACCAGTAAATTCTATCAAACATTTAAGAAGAATTCATAAGAATTTTTCACAAAACTTAAAGAGGAAGAAACATTTTCTAAATGACCCTATGCATTAATCCCTGGTATGAGGGGGGATAAGAAAAAAAGAAATAAAATTTTTAAAAACTAAATCATTCTATGAAGTCAATATTACTTTCATATTAAAAGTAGATAAATATATCACAAAGAAAACATTCATATGGGACATCACAGGTCAATGTCCCATATGGATATAGAATCAAAGTTCCTCAGTAAAACATTAACAAGTCAGGGCCGGAGATTTACTTCAGTGGTTCTGGCTTCTGACTAGCAAGTACAAGGTCCCTGGTTCAATCCCCAGTAACTACATACAACAATATTGACCACATACAACAATACTGGGCGTGGTGGCTCACACCTACCAACAATCAGTAGTACCACATACCACAATGCTGTGTGTGGTGGCTCAAGCCTGTAATCCCAGCACTCGGGAGGCAGAGACAGGCGGATTGCTGAGTTCGAGGCTTGCCTGGGCTACATAGTGAGCTCAGGGCCAGCCTGAACTACAAAGCGAGACCCTGTCTCAGGAAATAAATAAATAAATAAATAAATAATATTTAACAAAAACCATGTTAGTACTAGTACACTGAAAATTATAAAAATGACAAGAATTTTAAAAGATTCAAATAAATGAAAAGACATGTTCATTGATCATAAATTGACACTGTTGAAATGGCACTGACTCTCCAAATTGAAGATCCATACAAAATTTAAAGTGGTTTTGATTATAAAATTCATGTAGAAATTAAAGGGGCTAATAAGAGTCAAATTAATCTTGAAAAACAATAAAAAGGACATATTTCCCTGGTTTGAAAAACTGTAATGTATAAGAGACATAACCTGTACATGTAAATGAGTTCTAGAATGTATGATAGATTTTGTGAAATAGGAAATATTCAAAGGGAATGTGATAGGGGAAAGGATAAATATGATTTGGAAAGAAAAAGAAAGAACATGTGTATAGAGGGTGGGAGTTGTGGCATGGGTAGGGACATGGGTAAAAATAATTAACTCGGGCCGGAGGGTTAGCTCAGTGGTTCTGGCGCCTGCCTCGCAAGCGCAAGGTCCTGAGTTCGATCCCCGGAAACCACATATAATGCTGGGCGTGGAGACTCACGCCCACCAGCAATCAACACCACATACCACAATGCAGGGCGTGGTGTCTCATGCCTGTCTTCCCAGCACTCGGGAGGCAGAGACAAGAGGATTGCTGAGTTCACGCCAGCTTGCCTGGGCTCCATAGTGAGCTCAGGGCCAGCCTGAACTACAAAGCGAGACCCTGTCTCAAAAAATAATAATAATAATTAACTCGGGTCAGAGATTTAGCTCAGTGGTTCCAGCGCCTGCCTTACAAGCACAAGGTCCTGAAGTCGATCCCCAGTAACCACATACAATGCTGGGCGTGGTGACTCACACTCACCAGCAATCAATACCATACACCACAGTGCTGGGCATGGTGGCTCACGGCTGTCATCCCAGCACTCGAGAGGCAGAGACAGGAGGATTGCTGAGTTCAAGGCTTGCCTGGGCTACATAGTGAGCTCAGGGCCAGCCTGAACTACAAAGTGAGATCCTGTCTAAAAAAAGGAAAAAAAAATAGACATAAAGATGAATGGAACAGAATTGAGAGTCTGGAAACCCATATGTCTCTGGGAAAGTGACAGCTAATGGGTATTGAGCTTCCTTTGTGAGTGAAGAAAATGCCAAGAATATGGTGATGGTTACACAACTTTGAGTATAATAAGAGTCACTAACCTACATACTTTAAAAGGATGGGTTTTATATGTGCATTTCATCTCAATGAGCTGCCTTAAATAAAAGGATAGGGAATGTTATTAACTTCACACCAATAAATTTGATAATTTAGATAAAGTAAAATATTCCTTCATATATCTTATAATTTTCCTATTAATTTCTTTTTTCTTTGTGTTGCTATTGTAAGTTTTTTTTTTTTTTTTTGAGACAGGGTCTCGCTTTGTAGTTCAGGCTGGCCCTGAGTTCACTATGTAGCCCAGGCAAGCCTCGAACTCAGCAATCTGCCTGTCTCTGCCTCCCGAGTGCTGGGATTACAGGTGTGAGCCACCACGTGCGGCGCAAATTTTTTTATTACAACAAATCCAAATTTTTATATATGAATACTGATTTCCACGTATTAACTCTGCACTTGCTACCTTCCTGAATTATCTCAATGCTAATGCTGTTTTTAGTTGGTTCTCTTGGCTTAACAGTTAAATAAAATATCATCAAAAAGTAATTATAGTTTTAAACTCCCATTTTCTTTTTTAAGTACTTTTTTTTTTTTTCAAACAGGGCCTCGCTTTGTAGGTCAGGCTGGCCCTGAGCTCACTATGTAGCCCAGGCAAGCCTTGAACTCAGCAATCCTTCTGCCTCCCAAGTGCTGGGATTACAGGCATGAGCCACCACGCCTGGCAAGATGCCGATTTTTGAGGCTGAGATAAATATATCAAGAGTGTGAAGAATTATCCATTCTTTAGTGGGTTCCTTTTCTTCCACCAGCACCAGGGATTGTACTCAGGACCTTACCCTTGTAAGGCAGGCACAGTGCCACTGTGCCAAACTCCCAGCCCTAATGTGGGTTCCTTTTTAAAAAATCTATAATAGGTAAAAAATTTTAACAATTATTCTATATAATTCTACAAAATTGTATAGAATTTTCTATAAAAACTTTACACTGTATCCCATAAGGAAATAGTATTTTAATTATTATTTGTTAGATATTCTACAGTTTCATTTAGTTTTCCTCTTAGACCTAAAATAAATGTCCAGATGAGGGCCAAGGATTTAGCTCAATGGCACCATGCCTGCCTTGAAAGTGCAAGGTCCTGAGTTCAATCCCTGGTATCAAAATAGAAAGCAATTGTTTAGATGATAGTATTTTCTTAGGTGCTTTTAATTTCTATTTTTGCTATATCTGCTCTGTAATTTAATATAGGGTCAATTCAAAAGAATTTCCCAGGGGTTAGCTCAGTGTTTCCGGCGCCTGCCTCGCAAGCACAAGGTCCTGAGTTCGATCCCCGGAAACCACATACAATGCTGGGCGTGGAGACTCATGCCCATCAGCAATCAATACCACATACCACAGTGCCAGGCGTGGTGGCTCATGTCTGTAATCCCAGCACTCGGGAGGCAGAGACAGGAGGATTGCTGAGTTCGAGGCTTGCCTGGGCTACGTAGTGAGCTCAGAGCCAGCCTGATCTACAAAAAAGCAAGACCCTGTCTCAAAAAAAAAAAAAAAAAAAAAAAAGAGAGAATTTCCCAATGACCTATTTTTAAAATGATATGTAGCTGGGCTGGAGATTTAGCTCAGTGGTTCCAGCACCTGCCTAGTGAGTGCAAGGTCCCTGTTTCAATCCCTGGTAAACATACAACAATACAGGGCGACTCCCTCTGGGTGAGTCTGGGTAAGCACCACCTGCCACCTGCAAGCAGCCAGCCTGCCTCTGGACTCTGGTTAGACACCCCTTGCAAGCTCCACTCCCCCAGGGCGGGTCTAGGTAAACCCCCCAGAGGCCGTGCAGTGACTTCCACGGCCTGCAAACAGCCTGCCTGCCATAAGACCCAGGCCAGCTGCCCTGAGGGGCACCCATTCACCCCAAGGGATTCTAGCCTACCCGCCACTGGACTCAGGCCAGAAGCCTCATGGGAGCTCCATTCCTGTTTGCACAAGTTCTGGGTAAGTGCCCCTTAGGTTGTGCAGTGATTTACAGTCTTCACCAGCACAATACACATGAGAGAAAATTCAAGAACCCCAGACACAAAGATCACCACCACAGGGGAATTCAGGGAAAAGGGAAATGGAGCAAAATGAAAGTCAATCTCCAGGACTCTCTGAACTGGGAACAAAAGCAGATCTACTAATATGGAAATCAGAACTGATCTCTGAGAAGAAACCAGAGATGCTGTCCACAGTGAAGGACTTCATTACAGAAGAGATCAGGAACATCAAAACAAAAGTAATGGAACATTATAAAGAGCTTCAAGCAGAGGTCCAGGTGATCAAAAACGAGAATGAAAATTTGCAAAGTAGGCTGAATGAAGCAGAAAACCGAATTTCAGACCTAGAAAACAGGCTCACAGCCAATGAACAGGAAAAGAATAACTTATGGAAAATGGCAAGGGACCATGAGAAATCAATCCAACCTAGATGACTCAAAGAACAACGTAAGGCTGATTGGAGTCAGTGAAGAAGCAGGAGACAGTGAAAAAGACATAAAAAAAACTGTTGACAGATATAATGGCAGAAAACTTCACAGGGAAAGGAAAAGAATTGGACATACAGATAAACGAGATAAAAGCTCATGATACTAAAAAACTAACACCCAGGCATATAATTATACAGGTTCCAGATATCCAACAAAAGAATGAAAATCTGAAAGTAGCTAGGGAAAAGAAAAAAAAAAAAACATACCAAGGGAAGCCCATCAGGATCACAGCAGATTTTTCAACACAAACACTCAATGCAAGGAGAGCCTAGAAGGAAGTGTTTCAAGCATTGCAGGAAAGCAACTTCCAACCTAGATTGATGTATGCTGCAAAACTATCTTTCAAAATCGATGAACAAAAAAGATACTTTCATGATAAAGAACACCTGAAGAACTTCTCAACTACAAAACTTGTACTCCAAAACATTCTAAAGAATGTCTTGGAGAAAAACAATGAAGGTCACAAACTCATGAGACCTAGCAGAATGAATTTAGCGAGCAAGACACGAGACTGAGTGGAAAGGGGAAAAGCAAAGAAAAAAAGAACCAACAATAGGATAACACCATGACAGGTATAAATCAGGCCATATCAGTTATAACCATTAATGTTAATGGACTCAATGGGCCAATTAAAAGACACAGACTGGCAGAATGGATAAAGAAACAAGATCCTACAATATGCTGCATACAAGAAAAGCACCTAATTCAGAAAGAAAGCCACAGACTGAAAGTAAAAGAATGGAATACAATTCTCCTCGCAACAGGAAACTGCAAAAAAGCAAGAATGGCTATCCTATTTGCAGACAAAATAGATTTCAAGCCAAAATTGGTTAAGAGAGACAAAGAAGGACACTACATCCTTGTACAGGGAATAATCCAAGAGAGAGGGATGACAGTCATAAATATTTATGCACCAAATTCCAATGTACCCAACTATATAAAACAAATATTAACAGATATGAAAGCTCTACTAACACTAATACAATAGTAGTTGGCGACTTCAATACCCCAATGTCACAACTAGACAGATCAACTGGACAAAAAAAATCAATAATGAAATACTTGAACTGAAACAAACCTTTGAACAAATGGACTTAATAGATGCCTACAGAGTATTCCATCCAACAAAATCTGAATACACATTCTTCTCAGCTGCCCATGGGTCATTCTCCAAAACAGACCACATACTAGTTCATAGAACATCTTTAAGTAAGTGCAAAGGAATTGAAGTTATCCCCTGTACACTGTCAGACCATTATACCTTGAAATTGGAGCTGAATAGCAAAAGAAATCCCAAGACGGCCACAAATACGTGAAAATTGAATAATACCCTGCTGACCAACCAATGGATCACAGAAGAAATCAGGAAAGAAATTTAACAGTTTTTACAAATAAATGATAATCCCAGTACAACTTACAGGAATTTATGGGATACAGTGAAAGCAATTCTGTGAGGGAAATTCATAGCAGTAAATGCCTACACCAGGAAAATAGAGCAAGCTAAAATAAACTGCCTAATGCTAAACTTCAAGCTACTAGGAAAAAGAGGAGCAAAACAAACCCAGAGCTCATACTAAGAGGAAATTGTAAGTATCAGGGCAGAAATTAATTCAGTGGAGACTAAGAGAACTAAAAAAACCCAACGAATCCAGAAGAGTTGGTTCTTCGAAAAGATTAACAAAATCAACAGATCCCCTAGCCAACCTTATCAAACAAAGGAAGGAAAAGGGTCAAATCCATGCTATTAGGATTGAAAAAAGGGAAATCACCACTGATCCAATGCAAGTCCAGAGGATAATAAACACGTACTTTGAAATTTTGTATTCCAATAAGATGGAAAATGTAGAAGAAATGGACAGATTCCTAGACACATATGAACTTCCAAAGCTGAATGAAGAGGGTATAAAAATGTTAAATACTCCAATATCAATTTGTGAAATTGAACATGTAATAAAAAAATCTATCAGCAAAGAAAAGTCCTGGTCCTGATAGCTTTACTGCTAAATTCTACAAAACTTTCAAAGAAGAGTTAATACCACTACTTCTCAAACTCTTTAATGAAATTGAAAGGGAAGCAATGCTTCCAAATTCATTCCTTGAAGCAACCATTTCCTTGATTCCAAAAGGAGAAAAAGACCCAACCCAAAAAGAACTACAGGCCAATCTCTAATGAACACTGATGCAAAAATCCTCAACAAGATACTAGCAAACAGAATACAGAGATTTATCAAGAAGATCATACACCTTGACCAAGTTGGATTCATCTCAGGGATGCAAGGATGGCTCAACATACATAAATCAATAAATATTATTCACTATATCAACAGACTCAAAGACAAAAAACATATGGTCATCTCAATAGATGCAGAGAAAGCATCTGACAAAATACAACACCCATTAATGTTCAAAACCCGACAGAAACTCAGAATAGATCTCAACCTAATAAAAGCTGTTTACGAGAAACTGACAGCCAGCATCATCCTACATGGTCAGAAACTGAAATCCTTCACACTAAGATCAGGAACAAGACAAGGATGTCCACTGTCACCCCTCCTGTTCAATACAGTGCTAGAAACATTAGCCATTGCAATTAGACAATTGAAAGAAATAAAAGGAATCTTTTTATTTTATATTTTATCTTTATAGGAAAAGAAGTTAAACTGTTATTATTTGCTGATGATGGGATACTCTATCTAGAAGACCCTAAAAACTCCACCAAACAAGTACTAGACTTAATCACCATTTTAGTAGCATAGCTGGATACAAGGTAAATGCTCAAATATCAATCTCATTTTTATACACAATAGATAAAGGAATTGTGGACTCAGTCCCTTTTACAATAGCGTCCAGAAAAAATAAAATATCTTGGAGTCAATCTAACAAAGGAGGTAAAGGACTTCTACTCTGAAAACTACAACAATCTGAAAAAGGAGACTGAAGAGGATATCAGAAAATGGAAAGACATCCTTTGTTCCTGGATAGGAAGAACCAAGATCGTCAAAATGCCTTTACTCCCACAACTACTATATAGATTCAATGCATTCCCAATTGAAATCTCAACAGCATATTTTACAGATCTAGAGAAAAGCATCCAAAAATTCATCTGGAATCACAAGAGACCTAGAATAGCAAAAGCAATTCTAGGAAACAAGGTCATGGCAGGGGGTATCACTTTCCCCAACTTGAAACTTTACTACAAAGCCACTGTGATTAAAAAAAAGCATGGTACTGACAAAGAAACAGACCTGAGGATCAGCGGAATAGATTTGAAGATCCAGAAACACCTCCAGATACACTAAGCCACCTCATCTTTGACAAAAGAGCCAAACATCCTCAATGGAGGAAAGACAGCCTCTTTAACAAATGGTGCTGGGAAAACTGTGTTTCAGCCTCCCAAAGACTGAAGCTAGATCCATCTCTTTCACCATGTACTAAACTAAAATCAAAGTGGATGAGAGACCTAAATATTAAAACAGAGACACTAACTCCAAAACAGGTTAGGTAAAACTCTTGGAGACAATGCCTTAGGGAAAGACTTTATAAACAAAACCACTATAACACGAGAACTATCAGAAGAAAGAGCACAAGAACTATCAGAAGAAATCAACAATGGATCTCTTTCTATTAAAAAGCTTCTACACAGCAAAAGGAACCATTAGCAGAGCAAAAAGGCAACCAACAATATGGGAAAAATCCTCAGAAATTCCTCAGACAAAAGGCTACTAACTAGAATATATAAAGAGCTTTAAAAAATCAGTTCCCCAAATTTAAAGACCCAGTTCAAAAATGGGCATCTGAAATGAACAGACACTTTTCAGAGGAAGATGTAAAAGCAGCTAAGCAGTAATACGAAGAAATGCTCAATGTCACTGGCCATTTGAGCGATGCAGATGAAAACAACACTAAGATTTCACCTCAATCCACAAAGAATGGCTGCTTATCTCGAAATTAGCCAGCAACAAACGCTGGCGAGGTTGTGGAGAAAAAGGAACACTTCTCCACTGTTGGTGGGAATGTAGACTGGTTCAACCATTATGGAGATTCCTCAAAAAGCTAGGATTAGAGGTTCCATTTGACCCTGCTATTCCCCTCCTGCGGATATACACAAAAGAATCACAAGATTCATATCACAGCGACATATGTGCACCCATGTTTATAGCAGCTCAGTTTGTGGTAGCTAAATCTTGGAAACAATCCAATGCCAATCAACTCTAAACTGGATAAAGAAGATGTGGGGTGTTTTTGTTTTTGTTTCTTGAGACAGGTTCTCACTTTGTAGTTCAGGCTGGCCCTGAGCTCACTATGTAGCCCAGGCAAGACTCGAACTCAGCAATCCTCCTGTCTCTGCCTCCCAAGTGCTGGGATTACAGGCGTGAGCCACCATGCCCAGCACTGTGGTATATGGTATTGATTGCTGGTGGGCGTGAGTCTTCACGCCCAGCATTGTATGTGGTTACCAGGGATCGAACTCAGGACCTTGTGCTTGTGAGGCTTGAACTCAGGAAGCACTGAACACCAGGCCCTTTCTTTTAAAAAAAAAAAGTCTCACAGAGTTGTCCAGGATGCCCTCAATATGCAATTTTTGTGCCTTGGCTTCCTGAGTAGCCAGGATTACACACGTGTGCTACTATATTTTTTTATTCTACTTCTTTTCTGATCTTCACATATTATATTTCATCATCTATGGTCTTACCATATGCTTTACTGATTTTATAAAGGTAGTTATATTTTTATATTCTTCTTTTATAAAAGCTACTTTTTTCATCCATAGGAAAATAATCATAATTTCCACATGCTCTCTGGCAAAAATTTCTATCTCTTCCTCTTCCTCCCTTTTCTTACAGTACTTTAACACAGATCTCATATTGTTCCTTTTGGGCAATCATCTTTGAACTAGCTGAGATTTTCCTGAATCAACTATTTCTAAGAAGTTTATATAAAAGCATGGGCATACTCTAAATTAACAGAAAATTCCTTATGATACAGGATTATGTATTGGACATTCTTTACTTCTCCCCTAACAGATATGTAGCTCTGTAAATATCTCACCACCCTCTACCACTGGAACAAATCGGTAAAACCAAATATGGCTTATCTTTGGTCAGTCCTTTCTCCACTGCCTCTTAGAACCAAAATGGTTCAAACTTTTCAGTTACAACCCATGCATTCCACTATTGTTGAAAACACATTTTTCTTCCTTTTTTTAAAAAAAAACAAGATTTTGGTTTGATGTTTCACTGTATACTCCTGACCTTAGGGAATAATATTCTGCTGATTCCCCACACAGCCTCCTACATAAGCTTCTCCATACTTCCTCCAGCATCAGGCATACTGCCCAGAGCTTCCTGTAGCCTTCCATCTGTGCTGTGGTTGATGGTTGACATTTTAAGATACCTTCACATCCCCTACTTTGTCAAAGATGAAGTTTACATTTCTCTTTCTCATCTTCCTCTGAGTTGGTTTCAGAGATTAGAAAGGTAGGGTATCAAGAATACTTTGCCACTGGGCCGGAGATTTAGCTCAGTGGTTCTGGCGCCTGCCTCACAAATCGATCCGGTAACCACATAGAATGCTGGGTGTGGTGACTCACGCCCACCAGCAATCAATACCACATACCACAGTGCCGGGCGTGGTGGCTCTCGCCTGTAATCCCAACACTTGGGAGGCAGAGACAGGAGGATTGCTGAGTTCAAAGCTTGCCTGGGCTACATAGTGAGCTCAGGGCCAGCCTAAACTACAAAGCGAGACCCTGTCTCAAAAAAAAAAAAAGAATACTTTACCACATTGCACCCGGAAATTCTCCATAGAAGCAACTTTTTATTATGATGACGTCCACTGTCACCTTTGACTTTTGAAGCACCATCAGTGTATCTTCTTTCCTAGAAATCCTGTATACATGTTAATCACTAGCCTAAAAATTTTTTTTTTGAGACAGGGTCTTGCTTTGTAGTTCAGGCTGGCCCTGAGCTCACTATGGAGCCCAGGCAAGCCTCGAACTCAGCAATCCTCCTGTCTCTGCCTCCCGAGTGCTGGGATTACAGGTGAGCCACCACGCCCGGCACTGTGGTATGTGGTATTGATTGCTGGTGGGCCTGAGTTATCACGCCCAGCATTGTATGTGGTTACCAGGATCGAACTCAGGACCTTGCGCTTGCAAGGCAGTTGCCAGAACCCCTGAGCTAAATCTCCGGCCCCTAGCCTAAAAATTTTAAGTGCCTTACTCAAGGTAAGATCTGGTGAGAACCCCAGCCTCTTAATTTCCAGTCCAGTGTTCGTCCTGCACTACACATGCATGCTTATATAGGCCTCAGAATTCAACTCACCTTCCCTCTTGTATACTGATTACCAGAAGCTGACCCCTAAGAATTATATTTAGAAAAGACTAAGAGGGCCGGAGGGTTAGCTCAGTGGTTCCGGCGCCTGCCTCGCAAGCGCAAGGACCTGAGTTCGATCCCCGGTTACCACATATAATGCTGGGCGTGGTGGCTCACGTCTGTAATCCCAGCACTCGGGAAGCAGAGACAGGAGGATTGCTGAGTTTGCGGCGGCTTGCCTGGGCACCATAGTGAGCTCAGGGCCAGCCTGA
>PVIC010017881.1:0-32240 GCA_004025085.1 Thryonomys swinderianus
AGCCACCTTGGAAGAACTCTTCCTGTGGTGCAGGAGGCTTCTAGGGACATCTAGATTCAAGCTGTAACATGAATGGACCATGTATGTGTTATTCTCTGCACTGCTTACATCCTTATTTCCTCTGAAAGTGGAGTATGTCCATGTGCGAAGCCAGACAACTGCTGTTATAGAGATGGAGAAGTCCTTATTGATTGGATGCATGGACAGACCCAAAGCAAAGGCATACAGTGGAATACTCATCATACCAGAGAGGAGGACAGTGCTAGCACATGGTGGCTGGAAGATACTGGATGAAGTAAAACAAGTCAGTCACAAAGGGAAGAATATTTTCTGATTCCATGTGGGTAAAGTATGGGAAGTCTTCTCATTCTCTCTGTTTTTGAAGGTTTGGTCTAAGAAAGTTGATAAATTAGGGGAGTTGTTGATAAATTAGGTATGATATTTCAGTTTGAGATGACACAAAGCTCTGGTGGTAATGTCTGCATAGGTGTCACTGGATTTGATTCCTCACAATTGGATGCTATAATGGTTCAAATTATAAACGTTGTGTTTTAGCATACGAGCATTCATACACACACACACACATGTGTCTGGAAGACATGATGAAAATGAAAATCCCAATGTAGCTTCCTTAAGAATGATGTTTCATTAAAGAATTTGAGAAGTAGTAGTATTAACTCTTCATTGAAAGTTTTCTGGAATTCAGCGGTAAAGTCATCAGGACAAGGACTTTTCTTTGCCAGTAGATTTTTTTTTTATTACATGTTCAATTTCACAAATTGATATTGAGGTATTTAACATTTTTATGTCATCTTCATTCAGCCTTGGAAGTTCATACGTGTCTAGGAATCTATTTCTTCTACATTTTCCATCTTATTGGAATACAAATTTTTAAAGTACGTGTTTATTATCCTCTGGACATCCATTGGATCAGTGTTGATTTCCTTTAATGAAATTGAAAGGGAAACAGTACTCCCAAATTCATTCCTGGAAGCAACCATTTCCTTGATTTCAAAAGGAAAAACAACAACAACAACAACAAAAAAACAAATGAGAACTATGGGCCAATCTCTCTAATGAACATTGATGCAAAAATCCTCAACAAGATACTGGCAAACAGAATACAGAGAATTATGAAAGTCATACACCCTGACCAAGTTAGATTCATCCCAGGGATGCAAGGATGTTTCAACTATGTAAATCAATAAACATTATTCACTATATCAACAGACTCAATGTCAAAAACCATATTGTCTTCTGAATAGATACAGACAAGGCATTTGACAAAATCCAATACCCATTCATGATCAAAACCCTACAGAAACTCGGAATAGATGGACTGTATTTCAACCTAATAAAAGCTATTTATGAGAAACCAACAGCTAGCATCTTCCTAAATGGTTGAAAACTGAAACCTTTCACACTAAGATCAGGAATAAGACAAAGATGTCCACTGTCACCACTCCTGTTCAATATAGTGCTAGAAACATTAGCCATTGCAATTAGACAAGAGAAAGAAATAAAAGGAATAAAGATAGGAAAAGAAGTTAAATTGTCGTTATTTGCTGATGACATGATACTCTACCTAGAAGACCCTAAAAACTGTACCAAACAACTGCAAGACATAATCACCAAATTTGGTAGCATAGCTGGATAAAAGGTCAGTGCTCAAAAATCAATTGCACTTTTATACACAAATATTAGATTGGTAGAGTAAGAAATTGGGGACTCAGTCCCTTTTACAGTAACGTCCAGAAAAATGAAACATCTAGGAATCACCTAACAAAGGAGGTAAAGGATCTCTACTCTGAAAACTATAACACTTTGAAAAAGGAGATTGAAGAGGATATCAAAAGATGGAGAGACATCTCTTGTTCCTGGAGAGGAAGAACCAACATCATCAAAATGGCTTTACTACCACAACTGTTATATAGATTCAATGCAATCCCGATTGAAATCCCAATAGCATATTTCGCAGATCTAGAGAAAAGCATCCAAAAATTCATCTGGAACCACAAGAGACCTAGAATAGCAAAGCAGTTGTAGGAAACAAGGAGATGGCAGGAAGTATCACTTCCCCTAACTTGAAACTTTACTACAAAGTCATTGTGATAAAAATGCCATGGTACTGGCAAAGAAACAGACCTGTGGATCAGTGGAATAGATTAGAAGATCCAGAAACAATGCCAGATATACTAAGCCACCTCATCTTTGAGAAAGGAACTGAAAATTGTCAATGGAGGAATGATTTCCTCTTTAACAAATGGTACTGGAAAAACTGGGTTTCAACCTGTCAAAGAATGAAACTAGATCCATCTCTTTCACCGTGTATTAAACTAAAATCAAAGTGGATGAGAGACCTAAATATTAAAACACAAACTCTAAAAGTGCTGCAAAACAGCTTAGGTAAAACTCTTGGAGACATTGGCTTAGGCAAAGATTTTATGAACAAAACCTCTATAGCACAAGAACTACCAGAAGAAATCAACAAATGGGATCTCTTTCCATTAAAAAGCTTCTGCACAGCAAAAGGAACCATCAGCAGAGCAAAAAGGCAACCAACAATATGGGAAAAATTTTACTAATAATTCCTTAGACAAAGGTCTACTATCTAGAATATATAAAGAGTTTAAAAAAATCAGTCCCCCCAAATTTAAAGGCCCAGTTCAAAAATGGGCATCTGAAGTGAACAGACACTTTTCAGAGGGAAAAAATAAAAGTAAAAGCATCTAAGAAGTACATGAAGAAATGCTCAACATCACTGGCCATTCGGGAGATGCAAATGAAAACAACTCTGAGATTTCATCTTACTCTACAAAGAAAGGCTGCTATCTCAAAATTAGCCAGCAACAAATGCTGACGAGGTTGTGGAGAAAAAGGAACCCTTCTCCACTGTTGGTGGGAATGTAGACTAGTACAACCATTGTGAAGATCAGTGTGGAGATTCCTCAAAAAACTAGGATTGGAGGTTCCATTTGACCCTGCTATTCTCCAGTTGGGAATATATACAAAAGAATTACAAGATTCATATCACAGTGACATATGTGCCCCCACGTTTATAGCAGCTCAGTTTGTGATAGCTAAATCTTGAAAGCAACCCAAATGCCCATCAACTCTACACTGGATAAAGAAGATATGTGTTTTTTTTTAATAACATGGAGTATTACTCTGCCATAAAGAATGGTGAGATTGAATCATTTATACCCAAATGGACTTACTTTCATGACATACTCATATGTGAAATAAATAGGTCACAGATTTGTAAATATCTTATATTTTCTCTGATATGAGAAACTGAAGTTATAAATGTGTTCTAGAATGTATGATTGATATTGTGAAATAGTAAATATTTAAAGGGCAATGGGGTTTAGGGGGAAATAATGCAGAAAAAATTGATGGTAAAAAAGGGAAACATGCTTGTTTATATAGAGGCGGGGGTGCGAAGGTAGGGTGGGTAGGGGAGGGACAAAATGAGAATTAAGATGTGTCATATACTGGTACAAATTCTCAATGTGGACTGTGATTGTGATGTGTATATATAAAATGTACCAATAAAAAATGATGTCAAGTTAACATATTCACCAAAGAAATAAACCTCAGACTATGAAGTCTTATATGAGAACATCTGTATTTCCATACTTTGTGTTCCTGTGCCCTTAGCATTCTACCCCACCTCCTTTCTTGGGCATTTCTTATCCATCACAAACTCAACATGGAGGATGTAAATTTCCCTCACTTAAAATATTAGGCAAAGATGCATTTTTAAAGATTTTTTCCTTCAAATGTTAGCTGTCTCCGTTAAAGGTTTTACCACCCAGTGTTACTCATTGCTGATCTCAGGACGATACTTTGGGGCTGACGCTCTTCAGTTGATTCTTTTGTCAGTTTGGTGGCTCTTGTGACCAGCTGGTCTCAGTAAAATTCGAAGTGATATCCCCTATTTATTCTTATCCTCTTGTAATCTAGGCCTCACAGCCAGATATCTTGTAAAAAATTAAATCTCCTCAAGTTCATGTCAGGTAAATAAATGGAATATGCTTCACAGGCCTTGGATTGCTTTCACCTTTTTTTGAACCCTGTTTATTTTTGCCTCCACTGACCTTTCTTTTCTCAAATACATAATTGTATCTTCTTATTCACACCTCACCTCTGTATTGTTTAATTCCTGTGTCATTCTCCTTTTTCTTTCAGGGCTAAATTTTATTAATCTTTTGTTTCAAAGGTCATTTATCCAACTAAGGAAACAATTGTTTTTGATATGTATTCTATAACTTCGCTCAAAACCCATAACTGTCCATTGTTGATGTAAGAATCCTCTGCCTTCCAGTCACATATTTCTAGAAATTCCTATCTTCCTAGTCCGAGTTTCCTCCAATATTCCTTGATTTATAGGAACTCTTAGGTACAAGTCTTTTTATTTTTTTTTTAATTGCTGTACCGGGGATTGAACTTGGGTCTTTGTGCATCCAAGGTTGGCGCAATTTAGGTACAAATCTTAACATACCCCAATCTCTGCATCTCTAGACCCACTTTCCCTTTGAAAATAATCTTTATGTCTTTTTCCTGTTAATGTCTTTCATTATATGTTTAAAATGATTATTCATATTTGGGGGTTTTTGTTTAAGAGAAGTTACCTGATAAGCTTCTGTCTTGACTTATTTCACTTAAATTTATGGTTTCAAGGTGTGCACCTGTTCTTGCCTGATTACTCTGGCTAATGTTTCCAGTACTATATGAACAAGAATGCTAAAAATGGACGTTCTTTTTTTAAAATTTGTTTCAAATTTTACAGGGAGACCTTCAATTTTGCCTCATTTAATATAATTTTGGTAGTAGGATGTTGATTGTAGGATTGTTTTAAATGGCTTTTATCACATCAAGATGGCATTCTTCTATATGTTTTTTTCAAGATTTTTTTTCAAAGTCAAGAATGGATATTGGATTTTGTCGAAGGCATTTATTATTTGCATTTATTGAGTCTATTGGTACATTGTACCATAAACATTTTGGTCACATTCAGCATTATACATTTGTAACTGCACATGATATATCTTGATTCTCATTTTTTCCCTTTCCTCTGCCCTTCCTACCATCCTGTCACCCATATACAAAAGCCTTGTTTCCATTTTTTAATTTTTAGCATCAAATTTTTCTCAAGGCATTTAGATGCTCATATACCGCAGAAAATTTTACTGAAGCATAGATTATATTCTCTTCTTCTCCCATGCATTTGAGGAGCTTACCATAGGTCCTAGAAAGCATCCAAGAAGCATATATGTGTGAATGAATGAGTAATTAATTATTTTTTAAAAATTAATTTTAGTAGAATTTGAATACAGGCTAATAGGAAGATTACATAGTCTTCAACATTCACAAGAGTTCCCTGTGTAGAATAAAATATGGAAAGTTGGGCTCTCAGTGGTTCCATCTTGGAGGAATTTCAGGTGAGTAGTTTGTCTACATGATTTCTTAAATTCTCCATATTTCAAGATTTGTTTGCGAGATAAAATTTCTTACATCAAAGGATAATAAATATAAAATAAGTTCTCTAAATGTGAACCCAGTTAGTATGAAGACTTATATTTTATAAGTGGTGAGATAAAGTTTAAATGAATGAATATGAATATAGCATGAAAATATATCTTACCCTATATTTTTTTTACTTCTAGGTAGTGCTTACAACTTTTGGGAATGTATAAGAATTTTTAACAAAATACAATGATAGTTCTCATGATAAAGATAATTTTCACTCCAAGATGTTACCTTTTTTTCTTCAAAGCCTTTAAAAATCAAGTAGAATTATAAGCATCTTTTTAAGCATTTTGTTTTAAGGAGGATGGAGAAGAGATGGTAAAACAGTATGTGGGAAGATTAATTTTATATGTAGTCAGTTCATTAGAGAATATTTTAATGTGAGATGAATTTTAGTTCTCTACACAGAATCATAAATATAACAACTTGGGCAATAAATACTAAGTTAATGAGAATGTGTTTTATTGAGTTCATGGATTAATAATTAATGATGCAGGTAGATAGTCTTCCAAATTAATGATTAAGTTTTCTTCTGATAACAAAAGCCATTTTTCTATTTTTATTTCTTTCAAGGACCCTACTGTCTTGATTTATATGTTAGTATATCATACAGTCTCATTAAGGCCAGTGTACTGGAGAAAGAGGAAATATTTCCACATGGAGAAATGGAAGGTAGTCTTTATATTGAACATGAACTCTCATACCTTATATCTCAATCTTTTCAGTGTAAACACTTAATTTCAGTTGCCAGCGAGAACTAATGTGCAATTTAAAAATTGTCCACTTTTGGTACATAGCAGAAGAGTAGAGGACAGTGGTTAGGCAGGCAATCCTGGGAGCCAGCACTTCTGTAGTACTGACTGAGAGTTTGTTAATCTTGTAGAAAGTTGGAAAGTGTTTAAAGTTTGGACTTTAAATCTCAATTCTTGTTCTGTCTCTTAAAAGTTTAGTGACATTGCAAACTGAAGCAAGCTACACCATCTCTCTGAATCTTCAGGATTTCTACATTTGGAAATTTTTGCCCATTTGTAGGTTCAGGAGTATTAGAAACCTAATGAGGACAATGTTTCCAGTATATAAATTGGCGCTACAAAGCTTAATAAGGCTGCCTTCTTGTTCTCAAATGACATTTAACATAACTGTGCCAATGAGTCTTTTCCTTTTGCCTTAATGTTCCTATTCCTGATTCCACTCACCTGCAGACTGGTTAATGACATAAATAGGTAGTACATCTCTTGGGTTAAATCCTTCCCAACTCGAATGCCTACAGTCCTCATTTTAGTTACAGACCATGAATCTCCTGCTTGCTCACTTGGTTTTCCAAGATTCTCTTTGTTCTCATTTAAAAGAATATTCCCCTAATTCATTGCTTCTGATATTAACATGGTTTCAAATTTACCTTTCATGCTCATTTTCTAAATAGTGAAATGACTTGATGTTACTTCACTGTCACAATTGAGTCTGCATTTTCTCTGAGACAACTGTCTGTACACTAGCGTGATGTAAACCCCTCACCTTCACCTTTAGGGAATTGAGTTGTATTGGAAGAGTGACATGATTATATTGAGTTCTTGGCATCCCATGTTGAAATAATTTGTATATCATAACCTTGTCAAGGGGATAACATCTGAAAAATAGTCCCGTACAGTTGACGATGATTATGAGTTTCTACTGGGCTAGTGCAAGCAGTGTTAACTACTGTTTGGGTTGTTCATCTTCCAGCTTCCTTGGCTTCTTAAGAAATTCTAATGATAGACATTATCAATCTTTTAGCCAAATACAGTTTAGCTGCAATAACATCTACTTTCCTTTATCCTTATGAGCAATTGAGTGCTTGAAAAACTCAATAATGTATTAGTTTTCCTGTGTCCCATTCACAATACCTCACACTGACAGCTTGAAATAGAACTTCAATTTGGCTCATGGTTTCAAACGATTCAGTTCTCATCAGCTAGTTCTGAAGTGGGGAGTGGCTGAATAATGCTTCTTAGTTCATGGAGACATGGAAGCAGAGCGGACGAACAGCACCAGAGAAAAAGGGACCAGGGACCAGAAAAACAGTAATTTCCTCACCAACGTCTCAATAGTCACAGTCCAAATGAACACATTTAAAAATAAAGCAAATCAAGCTACATAATCTCAAATTACAGTGGTAGAAAATAAATCTTCACTATCACAGTGGGAGGCACAAGAGCACAGAAAATAATTGCAATAGGGTCAGAGATTTAGCTCAGTAGTTCCTAGCAAGTGCAGGGTCCCTCGTTTGATCCCCAGTAACCACATACAACAATACCACAATCAGTACCAGCAATCAGTACCACATACCACAGTGGTGTGCATTGTGCCTCATGCTTGTAATCCCAGCACTCAGGAGGCAGAGGCAGGAGAATTGCCAAGTTCGAGGCTGGCCTAGGCCATATAGTGAGCTTAGGGCCAGCCTGAACTACAAAGTGAGACAGTCTCAAAAAAAAATGATGTACATTTGTCTTTCCAATGTGATAACCCAAATGCCCATCAACTGGAGACTGGATAAAGAACATGTGGGGTTTTTTAAAATGGAGTATTACTCTGCCATAAAGAATGACAAGATCAATTCATTTATGTGCAAATGGAGACACCTGGAGGACACACTAATAAGTGAAATAAATAGAACATAGATATGCGAATACCGGATCTTTTCTTTGATATAAGTACCTGTAGAGGTAAAGGAGCTCTAGAATGTATGATAGTTTTTGTAGTATCCAAAAGGAATTTGGTGTGGGAACATAATGAGGGGAAAGAATAAATATGATTTGGAAAAAAAAAAGAGTATATATATATATATATATATATATATATATATATATATATGTGGGGGGAGGGGGTGGGTGGGCAGGGATGTGGGTAAAAATGAGAATTGACCTGTGTCACATATTGGTACACATTCCCAAATGTTTTGTGTGATTGTGAGCTGTGTATATAATGTACCAATAAAGTTTACTGAATAATGCCAAAAAATGATAATTGCAATAGAGCAAAACTAATATAGCTTCAAGTGTAGCATCCAAGGCATATGTTGCATGAGGCATGTTTTAAACTGCTCAGGTGGAATCCATCCTAAAGAGACTGTGCTTATGAAGTGTCCTCAAAGTATTTTTCTTTTTGTTGCTTCCATGTACAGAGTACTTGGTTTCTTCTAAATAGGGCTAATCTCTTCAGCAGCTATGTTTTCTTTGACCTCAGTTTTCCCCATCATTATTTCCAGGCTAAAATTTAAGTTTTTCAAATTTTCTGCTCTGCTTTTTGATTTAGTTTGGCAAGTATGTAAAAGAAGCAATTAGTACACATGCCACAGCTGGAATGTTGAGCTGTCTTGAAGTTTCCTCACCCTGATAATTAGTCCATAGCTTATAAACTCAGCCTCCTCAGGAGTATTAGGTCATTAGAAAAATGTCTATGAATTTTTTTTCCAGAGTGAAACATGGGCTATATACTATTTACCTATAAATTTCAGATTCCCATCTAAAGCATGATGAATCTAACCTTATTTTTCCCACTCCTATCAGCGCCCTGGTGTTCTGAACTCTGGAATCACCCACCAGGTTCTGCATACAATATTCCAGGTCTTCTCTAGCCTGTATCTCAAAACTTTCCCAAACTCCTGTGAACCAGTTCTAAATATTTGTAACCACAAGGTCAGGCTAAACCACAACTCGGGTGTGATAGATTTCTTTTTCCAGACACACCCAAATGTGTGTTTTAATAATCTGCTAGTATTGTTTAATCAAATAAAGTGGAACATCAAAAATAATGGTCACAGATGGCAATATATTTTATGCTTCAAAATAAATTAATTTCCCAAATAAAATACCCTAAAATGTAATATAATTAATTATATTTCAGCTAAAGGATGCCTGCTAATTTTCAGTGGGTTCTTCAATAGTAAATAGAAAGAGTAAGTAATAATAATTACATGAATAATATAGTTAATGTCATTGCTATTTATTTTTAATGAAAGTTGTAGCAAGATATAGGAAAAAGATTGTCATTTTATGGTCATAGATATGAAACATTCAAACATGAAATAAAAGATCCAAACTTCTATAGTTTGGAGTTCTGAATTACAGATAGATATTTCTAGAAGTATCAAGTGCATTTGCCAGTGAATGGAATGAAATGGGACAAAGAGGAACAATCAAACCATTTTACTTTTAATTCTGAAACAGTTTGACATTAAACTGAATGGTCAATTCACATTTATAATTTATTCAGGACAGATATTCATTCAAATAATATCTTTTGGAAGGATGTTTTATTATGGTTTTCTGCTCCAAGTTCCATTGTATATAGAAGCCTCTCAAAGAATATGACAAAACTGTACTAGTACTATTCGAACACAATTGAAGTAACACTGGTCCAGAGTGATTCAGTGAAAGCCCAGTAGATGGCTCTTGAAGTTATAACCATTAAAGCAGTTTAATAGGATGACCTCAGTTCCTATGGTGATAGTTACAGAACAACACAGCGTGAAAAGCATCAAAAGATTCATTATATGCTTTTTATAAAAAGATTTGTAACTTTTATTAAAATGCATAAAGTGCAAAAAATTTACACTTGGATTTATTTCAATAAATACTCTGTGATTAAAGAACATGTAATGCAGTTACATCCAATGTATGTATTTGATGCACAGATTCTAATGGAAATTAAAATGATCAGCTTATCATTAGACTTTATATATTTAAAGTGTGTTATGTTTAAATATATGTATTTATTTGAAACAGATTCTATTATGATTGATTTGTCCTTGTAGTCTAAAGTGTGATTAATTTTTTTTTCTTTGTGGTACTGGGGATTGAACTCAGGCCCTTGTGCATCCAAAGTTGTCACAGAAGTACTTGAGCTAAATCCCCAACCCCTAATTTCTCTCTCTTAATTAATTAATTAATTAATTAATTAATTAAGTTATTTTTATGGCACCAGGGATTGAACTCACCTAATTTCTATTTTTATCAACTTCTGGAGACACTAGTTTAACGTTTGCCTAAGGACATCATCATTTTTAGTGAAACACTTCTCTAAGAATGATTTACTCAACCAATGATGAAAGAACAATAACTGTCGTGTATTTGATACTATTTCTGAGTGACATAAGAACCTAAAGCAAAGAAGAGAAATTAGAAAGTATGACAATTTTCTTTTGCTCTTAATGGTTCCTTATATTCTGACTGGTATCTTTGCCTGTTTTTGTGTAATTTGCAATCGCTGAAGGTCCTGGTGTTGAAAGGTCACACTATTCTTCCATCTTTTTCACCTGTGGAGCACATTTGCTCTGAACTGTTCATGCACTAATTAATTTCAACTACCGTTTCTAACATTATTTTGAAATCACAAATCACCACCTACATTTTGAATTGTTTTTCTATGCTATAAAATGAGCATATGTGTATGATTTTTTAAATTCAGGAAATTAATAATGGTCAAGAAAAGGTCAGTGTACTTAGTCTGTGCCCTTTGTTTTAAATAATATTTATGTCACTTTACCGGGAAGAAGGTTGGTGCATAGGTAAATGTAGGTTGAAAGGGGAACAGCCAGCAGATGTAAAATAAAAGCAGCAAACACATAAGTAAGTAAATGTGTTGTCATCAAATATGAATATGTCTGTGTTTGGTGGGAATTTGCTAGGTGATTTTTGCTTTGTGCTTTTTTTTATTTTTTTGAGATAGGGTCTCACTACAGTCCAGGGTGTCTCGAATTCACTCTGTTGCCCAGGCTGGCCTTGAACTCTTCCTCAGCCTCCTGTATGGGCAGAAACTTGTGTACACCACCATGCCTGGCGTCACACTTGGAAAAACAACAGTAGTCCCAGGTTTCTGAATGTTACAAATTTACATATATATATATATATATATATATATATATATATATATATATATATATATATATATATATATATATATATATATAATGTATATGGTGGTAACTTGGAAAGTCAAGTCAATTTCTGGCAAAAGAAAGCTAATACAGGGTTGTTTCAATAGGGGAACATGGCCAATTCAAAAGAATGAAATAAACAAAGGATAGTCAAAAACTATGAAAGTAGTAATTTTAATGAATCAAATATTTTTCCTATAACATATGATAGAAAAATAGTCAAGTACTTAATTGTTGCATATTTAAATTTCTGGTTTTTAGGACATGGAAATAGAATGTCTTGGTAATTAATGGCATTAATATCTGTTCACATAAAATGAAACCCAGCGGTCATAAACATTGTCATAATTAAAGGATTATATTTTATGATTATATTTTATGACTTGATAATTGTTCCTTGGTTGTCTCCAGTCTTTTTTTTATTGAATTCTTTATTGATACATTTTATATACAGCTCACAATCACACTCAACATTGGGGAATTAGTACCAGTATATGGAAGTTAATTCTCATTTTTACCCATATCACTACCCATTCACAATCCCCCACCCCTTATATACATGCTATTTCTTTTTCTTTCCAAATCATATTTATTCTTTCCCCTCATTACATTCCCCCACCACATTCCCTTTGAATATTTCCTATTTCACAAAATCTATCATACATTGTAGAACTCATTTACATCTACAGGTTCTCTTACCAAAGAAAATATGTAGTATTTATATATCTGTGATCTATCTATTTCACTTATTAGTATGTCCTCAAGGTGTATCCATTTGCACATAAATGAATGAAACTTGTCATTTTTTATGGCAGAATAATACTCCATTTTATTTAAAAAAAACCGCACATCTTCTTTATCCAGTCTCCAGTTGATGGGCATCTGGGTTGTTTCCAAGATTGGACTATCACAAACTGAGTTGTTATGAACATGGGGGTTCATATATATGTCTTTACAGTATGAACCTTTTAATTCCTGTAGGTATATTCCTAGCAAGGGAATAGCAGGGTCAAATGGGACCTCTAATCCTAGTTTTCTGAGGAATCTCCACCCTGATCTCCACAATGGTTGTACAAGTCTACAATCCCACCAGCATGGATAATGGTTCCTTTCTCCCTGCAGCCTTGCCAGCATTTATTGCTGGTTGATTTCACAATAGCAGCCATTCTTTGTGGAGTGAGATGAAATCTCAGTGTTGTTTGCATCTACATCTCTCGAATGACCAGTCATGTGGAACATTTCTTCATATGCTTGGCTGCTTTGACATCTGCCTCTGAGAAGTGTCTGTTCATTTCAGATGCCCATTTTTGAATTGGGTCTTTAAAATTGGGGGGACTGATTTATTTAATTCTTTTATGTAATCTAGAGAGTAGCCCTTTGTCTGACAAACAGCTAATAAATATTTTTTTCTCATGTTGGCTGTCATTCAGTGGTGTCAGTGGTTTTTTTTTGTTGTGTAGAAGCTTTTTAGTAGGATCAGATCTCATTTGTTGATTTTTTTTCTGCTAGTTCTTGTGCTATAGAGGTTCTGTTCATGAAGTTTCTGCCTAAGCCAATGTCTCCAAGAGTTCTACTAAACCTGTTTTGCAGCAAGTTTATTGTTTCTGTTTTAATGTTTAAGTCTCTAATCCATTATGATTTTAGTTTAGTATATGGTGAAAGAGATAGATCTAGTTTTAGTTTTTGGCAGGTTAAAGCCCAGTTTTTCCAGCACCGTTGGTTAAAGAGGCTGTCTTTCCTCCAAAGGGGATGTTTGGCTCCTTTGTCAAAGATGAGGTGGCTTAGTGTATCTGGAGTTGTTTCTGGATCTTCTAATCTATTCCACTGGCCCTTGGGTCTGTTACTTTGCCTGTACCATGCAGTTTCTATCCTAGTGGCTTTATAGTGCAGTATTAAGTTGGAGATTGTAATACCCCCTGCCATGTTGTGGTTGCTTAGAATTGCCTTTGCTATTCTAGGTCTCTTGTGGCTGTAGTCTTTTCATTTTGACTTGACTGTGTTTACTCTGTATGTGCATTTTAAGTTTTTTCCACGACAGCTGGAGTATTATCCTCTATTTTTACAATGGGGAAACATTAATGGAAAAAATTATTGTGAGATTTTTTTTTTTTTTGCTTTTTAGAGACAGGGTCTCGCTTTGTAGTTCAGGCTGGCCCTAAGCTCACTATGGTGCCCAGACAAGCCGCCGCGAACTCAGCAATCCTCCTGTCTCTGCCTCCCGAGTGCTGGGATTACAGGCGTGAGCCACCACGCCCAGCATTATATGTGGTAACCGGGGATCGAACTCAGGTCCTTGCGCTTGCAAGGCAGGCGCCGGAACCACTGAGCTAACCCTCCAGCCCTATTGTGAGATTTTATAAGAGAGATATTTCCCATGTATAAAAGTACCTACTTACCATGTTTCTCCATGGCATTTTGTTTTGGGAAATAGTGCAAATCTATTTTTATAAAATAACCTGGTATATGAAAGAAATAAGCAAGAAGAAATGTCACTAGTATATGCTTTATATCAGATACAAAACTAGATATGTGTTAATCCTTACACAACTGGTAAGGGAACATCCTGACTTCCCTCAGACACAGGAAATGAGATCAGGCCACTTTGTTATTTCTCTCCTCTCAGTCTTGACTCTGTATTGCGGTGACCAGTTGCCTATCAGTGAGAGATCTTCAAGCCTGTTCATTGAGATGCTCATGTTCCCTCATCTCTTGAGGCCTTAGGTAAAGTCGCTCCCTTTTTCTTTTGCCCAGACTTTGACTGTAGTTTTGCAGTAGCATCTGTAATTCTATGTTTCAATTCCACTGGCTTGTCTCTTTAGAAACAAAAAAGTGCTTTACTAACTCTTGCCATCTATGTCGTGCTAACACAGAGTTCTCGTTGCTGACTAAATACTTGTCTCATGGAGAAGCTGAGGGAGTAAAGTTTTCCACCCAGGCTGCTCTTGGATTCTGCTATTCTTCTGTGTCTAGAGAATAGTTCCAATGGGTAGCATTTATTTAAACTAGTGATCATTAGAAAACTATCGATTTTAACATTTTTTATTTGCCTTAATTTTTCTTAAAGTTAAAAGAAAGTAGAGGATAGAGAATAATGTTGATGTTGTAAACAATTTCATTAAAAAGTGTAAGTTAAAGGTACTTATTTTTCTCATCTGTTAGTGGAGATTTATTAAGCATTATTACATTTGGCACATATTTCAACTCTTTACATTTTTATTCATTGAAATGTTTCTCAGGATTTAAATATGAACTTTGAAGAGTAACAAGCATTGTTAAACACCATTAAGTTAAATAATGGATATGTTCTCTACCCTACATTTCACTCGTTGCTTTTTGTTTTTGAACATTAGTTATTCTTTTCTGCTTTCATACCAGTAATTTGGTTCTGTTCCTTAGAAGGATATGGGTTGGCTTGGTTGGCATAGTCTCTTTTAAATCTTCTTCCTTCTTCAATAAAATCTTTAAATAGTTATTACATGATTTTACTGCCTATCTTTTAGGTAGAATTTTGACATTTAAGAAGGAAAATTGAAGAATCAAATGAAGCACGAAAGAATGTAGTTTTGTACTTTGAAATAAAGTCCAAGCATGAAAGAACACACTAGTTTTGTGCTTTACACTGATTGCTGTTTGCTAAAACAGCAGTGATTATCTCTCTTTTTTTTTTTTTTTGTATCCCAGAGCAATAAAAACATAATGGCTCAGAACAAAGCTGGAAAAAATAGACATGGTGTAAGTTGCATTTTTATGGCTTACCATCCTTTTTGTTCCCTTAAAAATGGGAAGAAAAGAATGAAAGGTATTCCAGAAAAAAAAATGGGGAAATAATCAAGAGTGACAAACATTATTTGAAGAAAAATGTATGCTTATGAATTTAAATCAATTATTTTTAATCTTGGGTGTTTAGATTCTTTTTCCTACAGGAAAAAGTCCTATACATTTATTATTGCAAATGAAGATAGATATAAAGCTAGATTTTAGAAATATAAATACATATATAAACCTTATTTGAAGTAAAAAAAAAAAGCCAAAATAGAGCATGTGTTCCAGAGTTTTTATGTTCCCAGATGGTAAGTTTAAATTATACAGCTGTTTTGTAGGTGGGCTACTGTGGAGAGGGTGATGGAATGTGTGTTTTTGTACATATCTGTTGTGTCCTTTCTCATCAAGACTGGACTGTTCTCCATGTGCCCAGTTCTCTCGCAGTCCTTTAACTGTGAAAGCCACGAACTAAGGTGGAAACTACGTTTTACTTATTAGATACAATTACATTTCTTTTAACCCATTTTTGCTTCCACAAAAAACCTGTCTTTAAAATATTTCCCTTTCCTATAGCAAATCTTAGATAATACTGAGAAACACCTATAAACAACTTCTGTTTCATAACGTAAAGAAACAGTCTTTTGTGTAAATCTAAGAACAAATCTGAGAATAAAGAAGTGAATAAAATATGTCTAAAATAAATTAGGACAATTCATGTAAAATTTGATTTCATTGTGTACTTTTGTTGTTTATAACATTTGATTGTCTTTGAGTTGGGTGGTTGAGGAATTAATGAATGCAGAAGGACTTTTAGAACTTAAGCAAGAGGTATTAATAGTAAAGGACATTACAATTGTCTGTCAAAAGAGAAGTTGGGGAAATGAAAGGAGTGAACCACGAGGAGACGAATAAAGTTGTCTGAGTTTGACCGAAAGCATCTAATAAAGGAGGAATAACATTTGTCAGTCTATCTACCCCTTTGTCTTTTTTGCTGTTGTTTTTGTGGGGATGGGGAAGGAACCCAGTCCCTCACACACAGCTAGGCAAGTGCTCTACCACTGGGCTACATCTGCTGCTCAGTGTTTATCTCATTCAGTACAATAATGTGTTAAGATTTACTGCATATAAAAATGTCTTCAGTCAAATCTCCCATTCCTTTTTTGTTATTCTTGGTTCCAACTTGTTGTATTGAGATACTTTGAATGTTTACTTGTGTCTTCCTATTAAAAATCACTGGTTGTGAATTTTAATATGAGAATTCAGAGGACAGTGATATTGTACTGATGTCAGTTACTTCTTGACTATCCTTCAGAATTATTTTCATAATTGTTTCACATCTAATACAGACAGTTTTGTACTTTACTAGCAGCTCGCTTTTCTAGCTCGATTGTAATTAATATTGTCATATTCAAACTGTGGAGCTGATTTTATCATGATTGAAATCCATGTTTTATGATGGGAACTTTAGTATAACATTTGCTTTTCTGAATATTTCAAATACCATAACTAATTTTGAAGTACTCTAATTTCATGAGTCTGCTAAACAATCTTATATGTTGATTTAATGGCTTGCCCTTTTAGGAGAATTTGCATTTTTAAATATTTTATAACAGCATATAGACTAAATGATATTCATATTTAATCAATTCAAAGGATTAAGTTTGATCAAAAAACTAATCATAGAAAAATTTGAAAATTAACTTTGTTATATGTTCACAAAGATATTTCTATATAAACATGGGGATGCAAGAAATGTCTGTTAGTGGTACAGCTTTTCATATCATCAAGCAGTTATTTGTTTTATCTGACATCTAAATGGAGGCCAACTTTTACTTCACCCTGACTGTCAACAGGGTTTAGGTAAATGAAGGCCAAGGGTTCGAATGTTGGTTAATAATGTTCTAATGTTCATTAATAATACTACAGAAGACTTATGTCTCTATAGCATCTGGAGGATTATAACTCAAAGGATAAAAGGGGTTATATATTATTACATACTCTTTAAAAAGAAGTCTGTGAATTTTTATGTTATTCACCAATTACACATCAGATTAAGAAAGCTATACTAATTAAAATAAGAGATTCAATTACTTTACACCTCCCTGCAATTGCATTTTTGTTTGTTTGTTTTTGAGACAGCGTCTCGCTTTGTAGTTCAGGCTGGCTCTGAGCTCACTATGCAGCCTAGGCAAGCTTCGAACTCTGCAATCCTCCTGTCTTTGCCTCCTGAGTGCTGGGTTACAGGTGTGAGCCACCACGCCCAGCACTGTGGTATGTGGTATCGATTGCTGGTGGGTGTGAGTCTCCACCCCCAGAATTGTATGTGGTTACCGGGGATTGAACTGAGGACCTTGCGCTTGCAAGGCAGGCGCCAGAACCACTGAGCTAACCCTCCGGCTCTCACTGCAATTGCATTTTAATTCTTACAGTACCCATTTCTACAGTTTGAATTTCCATAGTGCCAATAACTCATGGTCAACTGAGGTTAAAAGATACTGAATGGAAAATTACGGAAATAAACCATTCAGAAGTGCTCAGAAGAATGCCCTTTTGAATAATGTGATAAAATCACAGATCATTCTGCTCTGTCCACTCAAGAAAATGAATCACTCTTCTGTCAAGTCTCAGAATTTCCACACTACATGTACGACCTGCTTCTTAGTCTCTATAGAAGAAAATATATTATTGTGATACACTACTGCTTCTGTTCACTGAACCTTATTTTAATTAATAATGCCCTGAGTGTAAAGTACTGATGCTGGAAATTCAGATACCCCACAGAAAGCCAGTTTTCACTTGCTTTAAGTGAAAAGGTAAAATTCTCAACAAGGATAAAGGGGAATGAAAACATCACATGTTGATATGCTGACGTTTTGAAGATTGTATTGTGAGAACAAGTCTGTGCTCTCTGAAATTGTGAAAGAAGAAAAAGAAATTCATGGTAATTTTTGCATTCATACCTCAAACTTCAAAAGCTTTCACCATAGCGCAAGACAAGCGCTCAGTTAAGATGGAAAGAGCATTGCATTTGTAATGAGCAACTTATGTTGCGTAACTGGTACGTTTGCTTTTGTCATAGCTATGTATTTATAGGAAGCTCTGTACTATGTATAGAAACTTAATGTTTTGTGGTTTCTGCAGTTTAAAATTCTTCCAGGAGTGTATTTTTCAAGAGAAGTGTCTAATTACTTTCTGTTGTTGTTGCTGGAGCACAATACCTGACATCCACAAGTTAAAGGAGGAAAAGTTCATCTGAGGAGGAAAAGTTCATCTGAGCACACGTTTTTAGACATTTCAGGCCACAGTCAGCTGCCTCTAAGGCAGGACAGCATGGCAGAAGAGAAGCAGTCCAGGCAGGGCAGGCAGAGGAGCAGGTGACTCCGTTCCCTTTTATCCCATCTAGGCTACAAGCCTCCTAACTGGTATCAATCAAGCCCCAGGTGTGGCTTTTATCTTCAGTAATCTATTCAGCTTTACCCAGGGCTTTGCTGAACCAATCAGTTGAATCATCTAGCATCACGCTAGACTCAGTAACATGCACCATGATCCAGCCACAAGCCCCTCCTGTGGGTCTAGAGACTTCAGGGACTTCTAGACACAGGTCTTGACTGTATTATTAGGACTGTGTCACAGTTAAACTCAAGCCAAGAGCCATCTTGAACTCAAAAGAGTCAATCATTGATTTAGATGAACATTTTTATTTAAAGATTAACCTTTGGCCCTATCCACTGATTTCTGTGATTGTATTTGGGCATTATTACCAGAATTATGTTTTGATCATTTTCTTCATTTATTAGTTCCTATTATATCCTAAATTACAGCTGGACATGGACTAGGTATGTGATGAGTTTGGTTATGATTTCTGCATTATTGCTAGTGTGGCGTTCTAGCCTACATCGCTTAGCATCTTTGACTATTTCAAGTGTGTACCTCATAGAATAAATATTATGGCTATTTGTATGTGGCTTGAGTCTAGAAACAATTTTGTCCTAGCAATTATTTTGCTCTCAGAAGTCATAAGTAAATTTGTATGGAACATAGGGATTAAATCTGTGTCTAAAAGCAATTAATGCCTGCCTCTGTAGCAATGTCAAATTTTTATGGCTTATTAATCTCACAGTATGTTAGAATTTAAACATTTCTCCTTCAGATGTGCTCACTCACATTGGAACATTATCTGTGATATTGAAGGAGTCCTTACTGGAGAAATGCAAGCAACGAGAAATGAAATGGAATAAATATATCCTAGGATATGCAGCAAAATATTCCATTACTAATAATGTCAAACAATGAAAACTATACATTATTCTTTTAGGGGTTTATTACTTTTTAACCTCCTCTGAAATGAGGTTGAGGTCAGTGGAAGTATTAAATCTCTCTAAATTGCCAGAATATATGTATTTTGTATTCTAGGATGACATGTTAGAGTTTTTGTAAAGGAACTTTGATATTAAGTAATCAACATCTCCCAAGTTAGTAGCACAGAAAACAATGAGATAACAGTTATTTTCACAAAGTCTTTTGAACTTATGTTTCTGCTGACATGATCCTATGTAAGGATATAAATATAATGTAATATAACATAAATACAATATTATGTAACCAGGGGGATCCTAGCCTATCCCAGCTTTTTTTTTTTTTTTTGAGACAGGGTCTCACTTTGCAATTCAGGCTGGCCCTGAGCTCACTATGGAGCCCAGGCCAGCCTGGAACTCAGCAATCCTCCTGCCTCTGCCTCCTGAGTGCTGGGATGACAGGCGTGAACCACCATGCCCGGCACTGTGGTATGTGGCTTGCGAGGCAGGCACCGGAACCACTGAACTAAATCTCCAGCCCTCCTTGTCCAATTTTAAAAATCCCCTTCCTCCCCTTGGAAAATTCCTGTTGCAACAGTGTGGAAAAGATGATCTGGATGATGATACAGGAGATAAGGAGCCTGAGCCGCGCCGCTGTCACCACGTGGAGTCTGAAGTGCTCGCTCTGACGTCCTGGTACAGGATGGGCAGGGGCCGTGGAGCAAACGCTCCCGGGAGGTCTCAGAGCCAGGAGAGGCAGAGGTGAGGGCCAGTCAGCAGCTGGGGCCGCCGAGGAGACAGCCCCGTGAGCAGCGGGGTCTGGGCGCAGACACACAGTGTGGTGCAGGGAGTGGAGCCCGTGCCCGCTGCGTTCAGTTGGCCACGTCCGGAAGTCTGGCGTCCGGGAGAGCGCGGGAGAGGAGCGGAGGGAGCGGACCCTGGAAGGAACAGCCAGTGGGGGCGAAGAGCCGGGGCCTGAGCGTGGGGGGTCCGAGGGAGCCATGAAAGTCCTTCACTGTAAGAGCAGCTTGGTGATGCAGGAGGGCCTGAAATAGGTGTGGGTGTGGGGGGACTCGATCAGGTGTGGACATTGGAACAAACGTTTAGCACGTACGTGGTTTTGCTGTTAATTGGAATAGAATAGGAGACCTTCTCGTCTCGTAGCTTGGGGTAGAATTAGGGTGTAAAGAATTCCTTTGGGCGGAGGGAAGTACAGCAGCGCACTGGAGTGTAGCTCAGGGTTGGAAGGGAGGGTCCAGCGGAAAGAGCCTGCGCCAGGTCCCTGGGACCGAGTGCCCGCGGTGTAATCGCTCCTCGGTGGGTTCGCGGAAGTTTGCTTTTTACGAATCTGTCTTAGTAAAACAAGGAAGGACGTAAGCCAGAGTGTGGACAGGGCAAGGGGAACTGGAGCCGGAGAGGAGAGGAGGGGGAGTGCAGCCCCGTAGGACTTAGGCTCTTCAGCCGGACAGCCTGCCTCCCGGTGAGCTCGGAGCGGTCAGCACGGCCTGCTGGAGAGCGCGGGAGCGGTCACTTCATGCCTCCAGGCTTTTCTCATTTCCAACAGGGTCCATTGTCTCTGGGCAAGAAAAACAAACTCCTTTTATCTCTAAATAAAGCCACACGTTTGAAATGTGCTTTGAGTTAAGAAAGCGGTGCTTTGAATATCTAAGCAGCAAGCCTTTTAAAAAATCAAGTCACAGGGCCCTTTCCAACTTTTTCCTTTTGTCAAAACTGAAGAAGGAGCTAATCGATTAAATGATACTTCATTGGTTATTACATTGAATAGTTTATCATTATCTGAGTTTTGCACTCTTAGAAATTTAAACAACTGACAGATTTCTGAAAGAAAACTGTGATATATCCATCTCTCTCTCTCTATCGATATATAGAGATGCATATATATGATATATATATATGATGGATATATATATATGGATATATATATATATAAATAAAACAAGTTGTAGGAATATATGATAAATAGTAGCAATATATATACACAAACATGATAAATAACAATGTATATATGTATATATATGATAACAAATAGCAATGGTATTGAGTCCAAATTAATTTTAGCAGTTATATCTGTTTATCAATATGCATAGCATTCACGGACACAAAATCAGAAAAATGAAAACCCAGGCATTTTTATATTATGATAGATTCCTCTAAAATCGCACACTTGTGCATGAAAGTCACTCATCCAGATTTAGAATGTACTTATCTATCTTAGTTAATTATAATCTGATAATTACAATATATCAAGATCGAAGGAACACAAATACTTAAGATATAATGATAACAAAAATACACTGGGAAAATTAGCCATGGTTTATTTAAAATTGCATTTATTTTTGTCAAATATATCATTTGCCATTATTTTAATTTATGATAATTTTACATCTCATTTTACAAGCACTAACTGTATAGAATTTTTCAAAACTCCTCTAAAAGTTTCACTTGCAACAGTTTCTAGGTCATTGACGGAGGAGAGTAGCAGAGGGTGTGGGCTGGTGACCGGGACAGGCAACTCCCTGGAGTCAGGGTAAACAAGCCCGCTCAGTGTGGTCTCCCCCTACCGTCACATTCTGCTGCATCAGTGCAAACATGGAGGAAAAACACCACTGCATTTCAGCAGGGTTTGTGGGTCATGGAAACTGAGGGTGTGTATGATGTTGTCATATGATAATGAATGAGGAAATTTATTCCAGGTCAGAAAGAAAGGAAGGTCTGAGATACATGAGGAACACTGAAAACACTAATCTGAGCGATGAACTGTAGATCTTTATGAGGTAGAAAATTGTTTCAATTTTTGTCTTCCTACATAGTAAGTACGTCAAGATTGAAATGTGTGAAGTTCCAATAAATGGATGAGTTGTAGTTACTATTAAAGACAAGGTACAAGTTCAACTTATTTGGTAGCATTTTGGTTTTTGCTGTAGACTAGAATAAATACACAGTAGCAACTGGTTGCTTGTTGAGTATATCATTAACTATTTAGAGAAACTGAGCAGTATGCCTTTTGGAATTTTTATTGAAAGATGGACGGAGTGTTATAACCATGGAAAAGAAAGCTGAAACTGGGTGGATGAAAAGATCATTTAAAAAGATTGGATTCTAGAGCCCAAGTGGCAAAGAATTTGTATATATTAGGTAATGGCAACTTCAAGAAAGGAGGCATGAAACAGTCTAAGCTCATCAAATTGAAGATACTTATTACAACTACAGATACAGAATGATATAGTTCATATAAAACTTTAAAAGGCTGTAGCTAAAAAGTTACATGTGAATATGTTTTGGAAGCTTTTTAAATAACACATATGTTTATAGGTATTATAGATGTGTGAATGTATAACTTGGAGGTAGTTTCTGCAGTTCTGTGTATATCCAAACAAGAGAAACAAAAACGAAAACATGGATTTGGGTAACAAGGCCACGCGTTGGTCTGCCTAAGGCCTCGGGAACTCATTTCTTACGGTTCTTTGACAGCGGACGGGGAGCCACCAGGTTGAACGCTTTGCTGGGTTTCCTTCCCTCTTTCTTCGATCCAGTTCTTTTCCGTTCCCTCACTCCTCCCTTTTGGAAGACGTGTTTCGACCTCGTACATTGTCCAAAGAGACTATGTATGTGCATTTTATTTTTACAGTTCACAGTTAAGAGTTTGCCCTTAGTCTTATAAAAGACCAGGACTTTTGAAAAATGTTAGATCTGCTCAAACTTTGGGAAAGGCATCATTGAGCCGTGGTTGTGTTGTACACCAGATAATTGTATTACTTGAGGTGGGGTTATAAACTTGTTAGTGGTTCATTTAAAGCTTACATACAAAGAGTTGTATATGAGTATGATCTTGACAAAGGGTGAATTGTGACCAGTAATCCTGGCATGGCAGCTTTATTAGATGGGAAAGGGCAAGCAGATCGGTAAAACTTGCTCCTGTGTGTATGCATGGCTTATGGAGGAGGTTGGTCCTGGGGACTGTCCTTGTCTCGCTCTGTACCCCGCTGCTTCCCACTGCCCCGGTGAAAGCTTTGTCTTCCTTGCCCTTCCACTGGGATGTTTCTGCCTTGGAGCCAGGTAACAACTGCCGAAATTCCCCTAAACGTGAGTCAACTTAAACCTTTTCTGCTTTAAGCTGTGAGTGTTTAATTTTGGGTTCAGCAAAGGGAGAGTTAACTAGCACATGCAGTGACTTGTTCATGTGATTTGCATAAATGAGTAGATGCTTGTGGCATGAACTGCCATAGGTGTACTTTATCAATAGATGGGGACAGGTGTGTTCACCAGAGCTCAAATCTAGATATGAAATATTCAAGTGGAAATATGAGCAAGTTTAATATACAAATTTAAATCAGTGTCATCCAGAGGCATGCATTGGGACATCCTCTGCAAACAGGTTTAAACCTATGAGATCATAATATCTAAAGGGAAAATATATGGAGAGACCAGAAGGGGCTTAAGGAGTTAATAGAGCAATTCCATGCTAATACTGAGCTGACCAATTCTTATCAGTTAGCCCACCCAGAGTATAAAGGTTTTGTGAGGTGGGTAATGATTATGAATGAGGACATGAGAAAGTGGGTGAACATTCAGCTGTAAGCTAGCTTTGGTTTTTACCACCCCATAAAACAATACATTTATCATGATACCAGCCTGTTATTGCAAGTATTTGTCAAAGCAAAGCCAAAACATTCCTAGAAGAGTGGTGGTGAGCCAAGAGGAAAAGCACAATGTGAACAGATGCATCATAGTTACGTGATGTATAACAATGCTTCAGTGACAGACACATACACAGTATTGCTCTGCAATATTCTAATGGTTTTGAAAATTCACAGAACCTCATCTCAGTATCCTCCTTTTGTCTCCTTTCACCTCCTTTTCATGACACATGTGTTTGTGGTGATGATGTGTGTGAACAACACATATTATGTAAAGTATATCAGAAATAAGTATGGCAAATGACATGTGATAATGATACAGATGACCATATTCCTTGTGTGTGTATTATAATTCCCATCATTACTTTGGAGTGTATTATTGTAGTTTTAAAAGTTTATTTATCCTGTATGGTATACTATGCCAGCAGGGGCCACGTGCTTCTTGTGTTTGCCACAACTTTTACCTCCACCATTGTTTTCATGTGCTTTCTTTTTGTTTATTAAATTCCTAAGAGCAATAGGCTGGTATACATATAATTAGTAGGCTGGTGCTTAGCGGGCAGATTTGTGTAAATACAGTCTATCATAATGATGTTTGCACAATGATGAAACTGCCTAATAATGCATCTTTCAGAAACTATCATTAAGAGACACATGAGTGCAGTCCTCAACACTTTTTATTTATTACCTTGTTAATTGATAAGTTCAGTCATAATTAGCTGTATTTGTCTATGTTTTTTTTTGTCTTGTAAATGGGATTAATTCGTGCAATTAAAATATAATTTTAAATGGATTTTGCTATAGAGTTGTCACTGGTCTACTTTTACTTCCTAATGGGTATAGAATTAATTTCATTCTCAATCTGGATTCATGAAGAGCTTTGGTACTTAATTCCAACAACTTGCTCCTAATAATTGAGCATGTAATTTATTAATAGAGAGTAGAGAGTTAAGTATTTAAAATGTACAATCAAAAACAAGTTAACATTAAACCTAATCCCATAAAAATATGAAATCCATTATTTTCTATTCCAATATTAGTAATAAGCTTTAAATGTCTTTGGTGATGGCTATGGGTTCATAATCAGAGCATTAGCCATGGCGTAATGTTGATGGACTCAAGCATCCATAATGATTAATGAGAAATTCCACTTGGGCATCTATATTGTTGAGCAGAAAGTACCTTCCTGTTGCTACTGGCACAGTGATTAGAATAAATCCAGAGCAGAAAATATTAATGAACGGTGGCTTTGTGCTGATTTGAAATGTTAAAGTAGAAAATTTCATATTGAACTCCTCATAGTTTCCAACATCTGAGGCATTGTTTTTGCAATGTGAAGATCATTTACATATTCTTAATCTATTTATATTTGAAATTTATAAAGGCCAAGATAAGTAACCATATATATGACGTGCAACCTTCAGCATACCATCTGACGCAATTACTGATAAAAACTGCCTTACAAAAAGTTACTTTTCTAGTATTTATATTTTAATTCTAGTATGGCCATTGTGAGTACACATTTTTATACTCTATAAAATTATATTTCAGTAATAAATTACCCAAATAATTATCATTTATGGGGAGCTTAATTTGTATTTAGCGCTGTAATTTTAGGCTAATATATATATATGTATATATATGTACACACACATATATTGTATGTGTATATATACATATATATGTGTGTGTGTGTATGTGTGTGTGTATAGTTCCCTTTACATGTTTCATGACACCAGGCCTCAAATCCAATTATGTGGAGACATTACTTGGCTTAAAGAGGAATAAATTTATTTCTACTAAGTATATCTTTTTCAGTTAAAGAAGGTATCAGACTTATTTTTGAAATATTTTCTGGAAAACACAGGTAGAATCTGTACCCAAAGTTTGTGGTAAAATATTTTTTATCACTTAGTTTTTGGCTTTGCCAGAATTGGACTTATAATAATGATTTTAATATAAGTATTATTGAGAGTAGTTTTATGAAAATGCAACAATTACTGAGAAGTTGTACTTCTTGAACTAAAGCATTGAGGAGAAAGAGCATTTAGGTTCCTTCAATATTTATCTCAGCACATCTCTCTTCTACCTGTCATTGGATTAGGCAATTAAAAATATTTAAATCCTCTGGCTATTAAAAAACACTAGGTTTTCTTTGAAGTGCAAACTGTACATTCTTTGGTTGAAAATGTGTGGTACAGTGGTTATGCCCTGAAATTTGAAATCAAGCCCTGCTGGATATGAATTAGTGTTTATACTTATCACCAGCATAAGCATCTCAGAGCTTTATTTTTATAAAGAAATGGATAGATACAAGATGGATAGATTTAATACTGTTTACCTCATAGTATAAAATGAAATTTTATGAGATAATATATGTTAGTGTAAAATTACAGTGCTAAAGACAAAATAAGCTCTCCATAAATGCTAATTATGTGGGTAATTTTTTATGTGGGTAATTTTTTACTGAAATATAATTTTATAGAGTATACAAATATATACTCACAATGGTCATACTAGAATTAAAGTATAAATACTAGAAACACAAACTCTGTAATGCAGTTTTTATCAGTAATTGTGTCAGATGGTATGCTGCAGGCAGCACGATATCTACTGTCATTTACAAATGCTATGGATTTTAGTGCTGTGCACGTTTTAGTTGGCTGGTTCTCAGTGACATGGTGGTTATGCATATAGTGTCAGCGTCCTGTTATCTTCCCTGAACTCCACTGACCTTTGGACCATATCTTCTTTATGGTAGAAATTCTTACTATCTCTGTATCCATTAGTAAGAAATTTGTAAGCATTATTTTAATATAAAACCTTATATTTTCACGAAGGACACTACCTTATTTTAAAATCACAACTAAAGAAACAAATGGACTAAAAGTGATGTTTATTAAAATATATGAGAGTAAAGACCTGATTTTTCTACCTTGTAATAGAAAGGGAAATGGGAAAAACTGAAGCTGGCCTTAACATCTTTACTTAAAAGCCCTGACGTACTCTGATCGCCACCAGTATTCATTTTCAACATCTGAAAAATTATTAGCATTTGTCATTTAATTGATTGAAGTCAGGCTGAAAATGAGAGCAGTTTCCTCTCCGGTGCGCTTTGATTTCTTAGCAGAAGAGAGTTCTCGGGTCTGTTAAAGTTCTCAGTCTAACGGCACCGTCCAGCATACGGTCAGCGGCGTGTCCGTGCCAGGGACGGAGTGCAGAGCTCTCCTTTGCGGAGATTCAGGACCCACCAGCCCGGTAACGACGAGAAAAAGCATCAAGGGGAGCAGGTATAAAGGACACGGCTGCGGGAGCGTTTGTAACCGCCGGTGAGGACCGGGTGAGGCGCTGGGGTTTAAGACTACGGGAGAAGCTCAGCGAGCAGGGCGTTCGGCGCAGGGCGTGTCGCGGGAGAGAACGCGTTTGCCTGACTTTCAGCCTCGCCACTGACCACGCAGCGTTTTGCTTTCAAGAACAGGACGAGGCCCTAACGCATCACCGTCCGCGGGGCGCCTAGGCTCGAACTGCCTACCGCACCGCGGTGGAAGAAGTGCTGACTGTAAAACTAAGCTGTGGCCATGAAAAGCGAGTAGATGGAAACTCATTCCTCTCTGCCGCTCAGAGGCAGAAGCACTGCAGGACTCAGTTTTGTTTTTTAAGACTGAACAGTCTTTTCGTTCTTTTCCCAGAATACAGCCAAAAATATTAAAATGTGTTTATTTTCTCTTTTGCAAATATTCTATTCTGTATGTGAGTTTAGGGTCTTTCTAAAATAGTCACTAATCGCAGCTAAGAATGTGAAGCAAGGTAGCAGTTCAAATGAAAATCAATCATAAAAGTAAAAAAAAAATGGAAAATGATTCAGGAACATTTTCCTCTTCCCAGTGTGCATAACGCTGATGGCTCTCTCTTCAAGGCTTCTTCAGTGACCGTTTTTTCTTTTTTATTTCTCTTTTAAATGTTGTCTGCAATGAAAATCTTTCTTTTCAACTTTCTAAACAGCTTTTCTAGATGGCTAAATGAATTATTTTGGCTTAACTTCTTAGTAAAAACTCCAGAATCTGGTGGTTCTGAATTTTTAAACTGGGCCTCAGAGCCGTATGTCCACCGTTCTGCACAGCTGAGGTGGTTTCCCGATGGATTCCTCGCACTCCCTCTCCCTCCGGTGTTTGCAGGTGTAGTTTACAATGCCGTCACCCCCCATCTCTGGGCGGAAGGTCTTTGTAATACCAGCCTTTCTATCCCTACGCCTCATCCTTTCAATTACCAACCCTTGGAGGTTCAATCCGAGGAATTTCTCTTCTAATCGAAGTTGTTAATTTGTCACCAGCGTGGGCCACACATTTATTGTTCTCCTCCTATTCTGAACTGTCTCCACACTGAAGTCCATGCCAGTCCTTTTAATCTTCAAGAGCCCATACCTGTTGTCAGCTCTGTCCTGAAGTGCAGTTCGGCTGTCCTGCTGAGCTAGCTCAGTGTGGTCCTTCCGTCCCAAGCTCAAACTTGAAGTTTCATCCTTCTTCCTTGCTTTGTTGCTGAGATCTGTCCTTTCTCCTGAGCCTTATTCGTAGCCATTTCCCACTAGGGACACTGATATCACGTTTTCCTCATTTTCTGAGACCTTTTTCATTAGATGCTTTGGCAATTTAAATAAGAATACTTCTCCAAAACAGGTATTTTATGACTTCAGAGTCAAAAGGTCATGAATTCTGTGAAAATTTTCTCACATTCCTCATCCTTTGCACTCTTAAAGAGATAGAAAATGCTATGTTTTTTATTTTTGTTTTTTATCATTCATTCATTCATTCATTCATTCATTCATTCATTCATTCGAGACAGGGTCTCACTTGTAGTTCAGGCTGGCCCTGAACTCACTATGTAGCCCAGGCAAGCCTCGAACTCACAGCAGTCCTCCTGCCTCTGCCTCCCGAGTGCTGGGATGACAGGCTTGAGCTACCACACCTGGCATTGTGGTATGTGGTTATCAGGGATCGACCTAGGCACCTTGTGCTTGCAAGGCAAGTGCCAGAACCACTGAGCAAAATCCTAGGCCCTATAATTTGTATTTTTAAATATTTGTACAAAAGAATAATTATTCTGATAACAGGATTAATGTCTTTATAATCTCTAAGCATAATATTGTGTTTGCTTCAAAGGTATCAAATAAATATCAATTGAGTGATTATTTTGTGTTATAACCTTAAATCATGTCTCTTAGTTGGAGGGGCTAATAATCCCAGTGCTATCATTGGCTCTCTCTTTATATTCAAATTCTGTATCCATGCAGGCTTCACTTTTAGCTTTGCACATCCTACAAGCTCTGTGGCCAAACTGTCTTTATGTTGGGGATGTGGTAAGGATTTTGAGAAATATTTGAGTTTGAGGTTAACAGTGGCAGCTCTCAATTATTACTGTTTAATTTGCATACTGTTATTAAGATTATTGTCCAAGAAATAACCAATGTACTTGATTTCCTGAGACAATGAGACACTAAGTAAATGGTTAAGTTTATACGCTAGTAACGGATAGAGCTGAGAATGAGACACATTGGTGTAGTGTGCCCAAAGAGGTAAATGTGATATGAAACTAATTACCACTTCAAATTTTTTTCTGGTCATGTTGCAGCTTTACATATGATTTAATTGAAAGAGGTCCTGCTTTTTCCTCTGGTAACCAATGTCCATTGAACTTTAATCTCATCTCCATAGAATTGAGTAGTTGCGAAATGAAGACTAGTTCCGTACAGTATAGGCACATATGTGCATCAATTACTTATACTGCTCTATTAATTTAAACAGAAATGCAGTCGATTTGAAAATTGTCATCTTTAAATTATCCTTCGTAATGTTTAGAAGCAAAATAGGGAGAACGTCCCGGTTCTACGAATTTAAGGTCTTTACCTTCCAGACTTGTGTCTTCCGTGGCTGGCACTGTCCCTTGGACAAGGCCCATCCGGTACCTGTGAAGCTGATTCTGCGTGCGCGTTCGCCCGCCCTCCGATGCCACGCACGCGATAGCTGCCACCACAAACTACAGAGAGCCGCACGCTGCCTCACGCTTCACGGGGTGCAGTCCAGGCTTCAGTGGCTCCGCGCAGACGCCCTGTGGCAGAGAGCACGGAGGCGCAAACCTGCTCCAGGCACAGGCTGTGGAGCCTCGCAGTGGGGCGGGGCCCATTGCAGTGTCCACCGACCCGTGCGGGCCCCCCGATCTGTGCTTCACAGCAGCCCTCGGGGGACCCCAAACTGTCCTCTGAGCCATCTTAAATTTGAATAATATAAAGCTTTGCAAAAAGTTTGTAGAAGAAAGAAATATGTGAAAAGTCACTAGAAGATGCCAGTGATAATCATTACAGATATATAATAACGAAACATTCTGTAGACAGAATTCAGCCGAAGATATCTTTATTTGAATAGCTCATCCTGTGTTCATGAACGTGAAAACCTACGTGGAGTGATGGACCAGAATTTGTAGGTATATCTAACGGTTGGAAATATTGTTTGAAATGTTTTAAGTCACAATAGCTCAGTACAACCAGGTGGGAATGGAAGCCTATTTCTCTGAGTGAGGAAAAGCAATTCCGTCTGGGAAAAACTAGGATAAAATTCTGAGAACAAGTAAAGCCTATTTTTATCCTTTGAATGTTTAAAAGCGGGACTCTTTCTTTATAAATGCACCATAGAAACATGATTAGAATTAGTGGGAAATAACATAATCTTGTATGATAAGGACCACTGCAAGCCTATTTTCAGGAAGAGAGGGCTTAAGCATCCGCACAGCCAGCCGCCCTCTTAGCATCCAGCGGTTAAGCGCAAGCCGAGGGGCAGACAGCGGGGCAGAGGTAGCAGGTGGGGGCGGGGAATGTGCAAGGCCTGCTGGGAGCTCATTGCACCAGATTCTTCCCTTCTGTGGTGTGAAAATGGGGGCGGGGAATGCGCAAGGCCTGCTGGGAGCTCATTGCACCAGATTCTTCCCTTCTGTGGTGTGAAAATGGGGGCGGGGAATGCGCAAGGCCTGCTGGGAGCTCATTGCACCAGATTCTTCCCTTCTGTGGTGGGAAAATGGGGGCGGGGAATGCGCAAGGCCTGCTGGGAGCTCATTGCACCAGATTCTTCCCTTCTGTGGTGGGAAAATGGGGGCGGGGAATGCGCAAGGCCTGCTGGGAGCTCATTGCACCAGATTCTTCCCTTCTGTGGTGTGAAAATGGCATGCTTTCCTACAACAAAAAATCAGACAAATAAAAGTCACTTTTCCTTTTGCTCCCCACATGCTCTTGTGTTTCCTGAGTTTCTGTAATTCTTTTACCTCCTCTTTTTTTAAACAACAACCAAATTATAATTCTAGTTCTTTCCAGTGCGACACATCTCGTTCTACTGACGGAGAGGACAGCAAACGCAAGGCGCACTATGTCACCCCTGGTCCCGCTAGTTAAAATCTTAATATGTAAAATCTACTATTTGAAATGTTTGATGTTTGATATTAAAATAACATCTTTAAAATTTAGAATCTCTGGTTTTTTAACACTACATGTATTTGAAATCCTTTGATATTTGCACCCAGATAAGATCAATATCTAGCATCTGTTATCTAGATCGAGACTAATCTTTTTGGAAAAATAAACATTACTCATAAACACACTGGGTCTGTTGAATTAAAACTTCAGAAGGAAGAAAGGCAAAATAGTGGTTTATATACACATATATCTTACTCTATTTTAAAATTAAAAGCAAAATAAATATCATTCACTTAACAAATACACATGAACAGCTCTTATATGAAGCTTATTAATAGAAAAGGGAATAATTTTTGTTAAAAATTAAGCAAATCCAATTAAATACCAAAACCAGTTTCATATTCAAAGAAATATAATATTTAAAATTAGTCACCTACAGTGTTTAGATATCCTATAATAAAATATTGTCTCCATTTATATTTGCGAGGTGCATTAGTGAAATAAATATAATTTTTTCTGTCTTTGTACCAGGCATTGAACTCAGGACCTCACGCTTGCTAGGCAGGTGCTATACCACTGAGATAAAACCCCACACCCGAAATAATTATAATTCCTGAAAATGTTTT